>JBCEWB010920848.1:0-15556 GCA_039654565.1 Peronia peronii
AAAGAAGGAGGGGGGTCGGGGAGGGGGTGGGGGGGGGAGGGGGGGGGGCGGGGAGGAAATATATGCCAGTCATGGTGTGTCTCCTTCATAGAAAGTTTGTGGACTGCCGGTTTCTCGTCGATTCTTTTTATATTCGTTCAGGCATTGGGTCGCTGCTACTGAGTGAGCTCGTGATCGAGAGTAATAGATTTATTTATTTAAATACATTCATATCATTTATTTTATATTGATGATTGCAACGAGAGGCATACTGTTGTATACGTACATGAATATGTGAACTAAACAAACACTAAATTGTACAAAATCATGCATACATATATCCACTTGTTTCATTTGGAAACCCGTGATCGGCCAAAGTCTCTGACGTTCTTAACATTGCTGACAGATTCTTTTTTGTGTTGCAAATTTCAGCCTTGGCACCCAGATTGTGGAAATCTCCTTGAAACCTGGTCATTCTCAACCGAACCACCAAAGTCGTGAACACGCCCGAATCCCAGCACGATGGCTTTCGAGGCCTTCAGAACTAACGGCGGTCCCACTTACTATGAATCTGTCAAGACTCCGTGGGAAGGCGACCTCATCACCTCGGGACTGATATTCTGCATTTTGATTCTAGCATTTTCTTTCTTTCTTATTCTGCCTGGAGTATCTGGAAAAGATGTGAGTTTGGTTGTAATTGTTCATCGACAATTACATGTAATTATTTTCTATAAGAGTTAAGTGTATCCCTAACGCACAGATTCACCCATCCATCTCTCCCTCCCTCCCTCCACCCATCCCTCCCTCCCTCCCTCCATCCATCCATCCATCCATCCATCCATCCATCACTCCAAGCATGCATCCATCCGTCCATCCATCCATCCATCCATCCATCCATCCATCCATCCATCCATCCATCCATCCATCTATCCAACCATCCGTCCATCCCCCTCCCTCCATCCTCCCTTCCTCCATCCATCTCCCCCCCCCCCCCCGACTCCATCCATCCATTCATTCATCCATCCATCTATGCATGCATGCATCCATCCATCCATCCATCCAATCATCCACATATCCATCCATCCATTCATTCATCCATCCGACCATCCACCCATCAATCCATCCATCCATCCATCCATCCATCCATCCATCCATCCATCTATCCATCTATCCATTCATCCATTATCCATCCATCCCTCTTCCCTCCCTTCCTCCCTCCCTCCTTCCCTCCATCCATCCAACACTCTATCCCTCTATCCATCTATCTATCCATCCATCCACCTATCCATCCATCGATCTATTCATCCATCCCCATTCCATCCTTTCCTATCTCACCCATTCTCATATTTTGTGATACTACTATATTTTTAGAGAATTTTCACATTCATACGGATAGCCACTAGCTTGTTCATTGGAGCAGTGATTTTAGGTGAGTATTATGACGCTAATTCCCCTGATAAAATTAACATGCAGATACTTGTCGCTTTTGTAATAGTAATAATATAAGGTGAATAAAATCCAGCCTCGTCATTCAGAAGAAAAATAATCATTTGTCATTCACCATGCCAAATCAAGATTCTTTGATCTCCGCGATCTTTAGTAGCTTAGTCCAAGTTCTTATAGAATTAGATCTCTAGGAAATGTGGACCATTAGGATACGACCGCAACATATTCATGAAGAAGCAGTATCTAGAATTAGAATTCTATTCACACATTTCCTTAGGATATGAGTAAAACATGAACATTCTATTGATTACTTTCGTTCCCCCTTATCTGTGTTATTATCGATGTAATTTTTGTTCCTCTACTGTTCGACAATACATGTGATTGCTTCATTATTTATTTTGGTCCCAAACAGTCTTATTTTAAGACATGAAGCTGACAAAATTAATGCAACATCGCCAGCATCACATCCTAGAACAGATTTATAACAGTACTATCATTAGGACGTGTATCTTCAGGCACCACATTGTTCACTTCAGCATGAAACAATGCTCTAATACATATACATGTATCGCCGTGTAGCCTTAATAATAGGATATTCACAAGTCATTCTGAGCTCCCTCTCTTCCACTTAATTAACCAAGTCAACAAAGAAGAAAGCTCTTTATAATACAAAATATTTGTGAAAGATTTTGTTCTGGGGTTACTTGGAAAAGTATGTTTATGAGAGAATTTAAATAGATTCGCTCCGACTAAGTGAACGGCTGGCAATCCCCGTCTAATTTTAGTAGGGGGTACAAACATTCCAAACTGTTCACTGTCATTGACAGTAAAAACATAAAAATGCACGGGACCGGTGACAGTTGTTCTGGGATCTCGTGGTGGAGCGATAACAAACATCAGTGAGTGTTCTGTTTTTAGCAAAGGATACAAACGACTCCGGTAGGAATTTCCAGGTTTTTGCTTGGTCGAATATGAACTATAAGCAAAGATCGAAACGAGCAGTCATGTAAAATGACTGCATTTGCCTAGAGCAGTCAACAACAATATATTGCACACGACAAGTAGAACCATTTTTTGCTGAGAGAAAACTTCTATTGGTGCCGATCACCGTCATGTTCTAATTTCTGTCAAATAGATTATGTTTGGACGTAAAGTTCGCTATGAACGACCATAACTCCACTGATTTATGAGAAGCGTTCCAGTATAAATCCATGTATAATCTTGCTATTTTGCCACTGTTTGAACGATAATATAGTTATTATTTATACTACAGAGATCGTATATTTTCATTTTGGCACATCGGGAGGTAATTCGACCAATAATTCTTGTCCACATCTACACTGAGGTTTCCTTTCCTCCATTCTCCTCCCAGTGACCAACTTTGCCCAGACCTGGGAGACAGCCGAGGTCAGCACCAGGACCAAATACAAAGCCGGAACTGGACATGACGTCAATGTCACCATCGGGGTCAACATTGGCTTCAGGGGCGTCAACATAACACTCAAAGGTATGGGTTACAGGGGACTTTTAGATGCTTTGAACCCTTTCAGAGATTTTTCTTGTTTGTTTATTTTTGAAGTTCGTAACAAATGTGATTTTGTATGATGCCTCTGAACATGTTTTAATGTTTAAGGTAGGCATGAGGGATAAAATTGTTTGTCTAACAATAAAGACAGTTCACTTTAAGCAAAAGGTAGTATATGTATTAGTAACAAATTCAGATACTAGTTCACCGAAAACCATAATTATTTCTTAACTTTAGTTAATGTTTGGCTAGATCTTCACAAGGATCTCATATTGTCTTACAAAGGACAACAATTTTACGAGAAACAGACACAAGTGGAATAAGATTATACATGTCTTTGGTATAGAATGTATTATAGCCATCAGTATCTAAACGCCATGATCTAAATCTTTATGTAAATCGAATATTAATTTATGGATCAGTTCTTTGAAGATACACGCTCAGGAGTTTGAGGTACTTGATTTTACTGCCGTGGTATCAGGTCATCGTTTCCCCCATGTTGAAGTGTTAAGTAAGCACAAATATTAAAATTAAGGTATTTTTAATGCTATTAATGGAGACACTGCTAAGCTAATACAAGACATTATAATACAAAATGTGGATGTTTTAAATCCCGGGGTGTTGGGGTGAGAAGGGTAGGTGGGGGAGAGGAGGGGGGGGGAACAAAAGGTGAAAACTTGCTACACGTGCCTGAAATGTTACTCAAGGCATGTGGCATTCAAGAAAGCCTTTTCCAAACAATGAGCAACTGTCACGTCAAAAGAGCAAAAGTGTAAATCCTTTGAGAAGTGATAGATCTCCTTCGATGTCGGGGTCATCATAATTCTAAAAAGAGAAAAAATTGACGTGTCACTCGCTGAAATATATGTTGAAACATTACTTGTTCCTTATCTGTTTATGATACTTCATGGCGGTGGTTAGTTCATGTTTGATTATGTATATGTTGTTGTGTGATCTGGTCAGAAGGTTTATGTTCACGTGTCCTATTGTACTTATGGGGGGGGGGGGGGGTGCCTGTTTGGGCGATTGGTGGATCACACTGATTAGAGAATGAGAACAAAACTTGGGGTCACATTTTCTGCCTGGGTGATAACCAGTCAGGCTGGTGAGGTTACCCGCCCCAGGTCATGAAAACAGTTATTCTTGGTTGATCAAATGTTAGCAATGGAGCCTTCAGTGGTCATCCTTAGATGTGAGATTTACATGGAGATGAGGCAAGCTTGGGGTAGGTTGGTATGGCTGTTGAGAGCTGATGTCATGGGTAGGAATAAGGGGTAATGAATTTGAAAAGCTGATCAGGCGAGTGGGCCGCTACAAAGACATGTAAATAATGAGGCAGATGGATTGACAACAGATAGATCGACAAGTAGAAAGATAGACATAGATAAAGAGGCAGAAAGATGAGTCATAATATCTCTAAAGGGAGGCGGATATAAAACAATACATGTACCTAGGATTTATCATAAAGTCACGTAGGCTCTTTATGGGTGTATGTGTGCATGTGTGTGTATGTAATGTAATTGTATCTGTGTATGTGATTGTGATCAGCCTTCTGGGATACTTTTATTTATAATCACGTCGATAACCAGGGGAGAAAAATCAGATTGCAGGCGAGACAATTGACTACAATGAACACTTCAACTGGGAAGGTCTCCAGGGGCGGCTTGGCTTTGGTCCTTTCGGTAAGCATTTTACATCCATCCCTCCCCTTCCCCTACCCCCACTTCTCTTCAGTTTGATCCCATTCTCGCTTCCCCGCTCCGCTGTTACAATTCGCCAGTCTCTCTCGCCCTCTTTTCACCCCACCCCCCACCCCTTTTCTCTCACTCTCTCCCTCTCTCTCTCTTCCCGCGCCCGCGCCATGACCCGGAAGGAAGGCCATTATGGCTTTAGAATAGCTAAGTATGCCTGCTGGCTTCCCAGTGGGTCTAGATGTACCATTGGTCAAGGACAAGTGATTCACAACATGACACGAAATATTGATTAACATCACGAAATAACAAAGTAGCGCAAATTGCACATTTAACTGATGACGATATTTCAAATGAAATGGTGACGCAGAAGGCGATACCGGTATCTAAGGCTATCTCACGCATGTTGTTTGCCAGTCACAGTAGAGTGCAGCTCAAAGGCACACTAGGCCTACAGTCATAGCGCACGCAAACTCTTTTTATATCCTATAACCGAATTCTCAGCCAAATACGGATCTGAGATATTATTTCTGAATTTTTGAAAAATGCAAGAGTGTTACCCTTCCTGTTCACCTTCTCTCCATCCACCCGCCCCCAAAATTGTGTATGTGTCCTTCCAAACACATTTTGTATTCTCTTCAATTAATTTTGTGTATAATGAAATCTTATGGGAAAACATTTTTGTTCCGCGATCATGTCTCATTCTCATTCACCCTCCTTTCTCTCTCTCTCTCTCTCCCCCTCATTAAACTTGTTTTTTATCTATATTTTTTTTAATTTTTCCATGTAGAGCCTACATTATAATCTAGTTAGGTGTCTGTGATACGATTTTTTAAAGACTGGTTCTAAAACATTCACATCAGTTTAAAGTTGTGTTTCACCTTCATCTTCATTATTGACTAGTGATGGTCAACCGATTCTTCAGTTTTCCTCACTGCGCCCATGAAATGTGTGCATTTTTTGTATTTATTTATTAGTTTTTTGTTTGTTTGTTAAATTATTATGTGGATTATGCACTTCGTGTTAACAGTGACCGTTAATGGCCGCTTATAAGGTAATTAAGCAGGTAACATGAAGAAAGGAGGTCACACATGTAAAGTGAATAGGAATGATAAGGGCATGAGTAGTTATTTCCCTTCTTTAAAATGATAAACGCGTCATCAATCATGACCGCCCACCACACTCCATGCCACCTACCCATTGACAAAAGTAGATGAAAATAAGTTTTGACACATTTCTATTTGCATTTTCGTTCTTTTTCTTGGACATTTAAAGAATGGACAGAACAATATACATGTATGTATGGCAGGAAAAAACAAACAAACAAACAAACAAACAAAGTAATCAACTTAGTACCATTTCAATTCCTCATATATTCATGTGTTATATAGAAGTGACATTCCAATTTAGTACTCATTGTTACCCCCCCCCCCTCCCCCCATCCCCCTTTCCCCCAACCATTCCGTCATTCCCTGCTTTTCAAGCTGGTACGTTCAACCAACAATATAGAGCCGCCCAGTTTCGGGGTCTGCCACTGCCCATTCTATGGGTGGCTGAGTATTTCACCTTTGATGGGGAAGGCATCCGCTGGGGGCGGCACTACCGGCAGGCTGGGTGGTATGCTCACATCATACTGTGGTAAGTCTCCTATACTGTATGTCGTATCCTCCTTAATCTTGGAAGGTTGTTTGAAACTGCTGAAGTGTCAGAGTTTCTAAGACAGTAATATCAGTATTTAGGAAATGGCACTTTATACCAGTTAGTGATATAATACAAATAGTGCGTAATTTTCTGTAGCCTATGCTGTTTATAAGAGAATTCCAGTAGTCAGTATTATGACAAGTGAGTCGTTGACTAAATCTGCCCCTTGACACCTACAGGGTTAGCCTTGGATACTTGAATGAATTCACAACAGTGATAGTGCAACACAAGCGAAGATGATAAGTGTCTTGCAGGAACGAGATGGGAAGCCGGGAGCGATAGAATGGAGGAGTGGGGATGGGGAGGGGGCGGGGCATGACAGGCAAACAGAATGATAATGCTTTGATCACACCTAGTAGGCTTTAGTCATTATGCTCCGGTCTTCTCACTGAGATTGGATTGGCGAGTTGATTCAGTGTACCATCAACTGTAGAGGTAATGCAGTGTCATTCGAAGCCTGACGTTGAAGGGGAGGGAGGAGTGTGTCTGTGTGTGTGTGGGTGACTGGGGGGGGGGGGGGGTAGAGGGTACTTCAAACAAACCTATTACGTCCTGATAGGTCTTCCATCAGCCACATTTCTGACAACCCACAAACATCAGCTTATATTATTTCTCATTCCTCTATTTCCCAGGCTAGCTTTTCCCCTGTGGCTTCTCGCCAACATTTTATTCTTTGTCCTTCTGCGCTATGGCGCCTATTTCCTTGCACTGACTGGGCTGGCTATGATCACCTCCAACATCATCTGGGCCAGTTACCGCAACTTTATCGAGCTGGTCATTCCTTTTACCGAGCACGACACCCTGGAATTTTCCTATGGCGTTTCTTTCTGGGTCTGTCTTGTTACTGGTGAGTAAGATGAGCGGATTAATATACAGAATCATAGTGTTGACACATTAGAGAGATGCAGTCATAGGTTGCATAGACCATGAAACTTTAGAGACTTGATTCAAAACGTCCTGAACGAATCCAATGTGAAGTAAATTAAATTAATTTACATGGTCACTATAAATTTAAGTGAGCAGAGTATATCATTATATTTTTACCAGGATTGACATTTTATGTTGCCTACCTATCAAAAATAAATATAAACATATTGATATGCTGGCAAATATTACATGTATTTGATGAATGAAATTATTTCAGTGTAGTCATTGTTTTCTGCAACAGAATTTCTCTGCATACTGGGTAACACAAATGTGTATAGCACATTAAAGTTTGCACCATAGGTTGCAATCTAACATTGAAGTCAGTAGATGCTTTTTATTCAATTGTATTTTTATCTTTTTCAATTCATGATTCTTTATGTCTGCTTTGGGTCAGTCCTGTAGCAATAATCATGTCAATCCAACAATAGATATAGATACATGTAATGGTTTTGGCAAATAGAGAACTTTGAAAAATCTTGATAAATCTTTGAAATGACACAGTTTACACTTTAGGCCTGTCATGCCCTCTTCAAGCTACACCCCAATGCATCTGAGTTCAAATCGCTTTTCTCCTCCCACTACAACTGGTAGGGATCATTTGTGTTGTGCTTGGTATCGTGGTCTTTCTCCTGGATAAACTCGCTCCGAATTCCATCGCTGTCTTCTTTGGCGTGGATGTTTTGCAAGACTCTGAGAATATCATAGTGGAAGGTAAGCTCATTATCCCATTACAAGACAAGAGAAATCAATATCCTTAATGAGCCATCCACGTGAACAGATTCAAAGAAGCTGGTGATTATTCTAATGAGCGATTCACATGAATAGATTAACAGAACTTGAAAATTCTCAAACAATAATTTTTTTTTGCCTTGTTTTGTTCTCATTATTAAATTGCTCTTTTACTAAACTTGAAAAGAAAACAAATGAATTTGTACATACTCCGAGACACTTAAAAAAACAAAACAAAAGAAAATCACTGGAGAATAAAGATTTCACACATAAAAGTGAGCAGATGCAACAGCAGCCTCACAATGTGTAATTAACAAGCATTATAACTATCATGAGCTGATACTGCACCTGTAACATATATGTGACATTAAATTTGAGCTTTTATGATGTTATGCTGACTTAGATGCTTCTTTCGATTTAGAAATTAAATTAATGATATTACTTTGATGTAGATTTTCTTTGTAAGTGTAAATATTGTAAAAACGTTTTTCCAAAGAGAGACAAGATGATAAAGTCATCTAAATCTGTTTATTTATTCATTCATTTATTTATTTATTAGTTATTATTCCTTTATCATTTTTATTTCAAGTTATTTAATCATATATTGTTTATCTATTTATTTTTTTCCTTTTTTACCATGGTATAAAAGAGGAGGAGCCTACAATAACAGACAGAAGAAAGGCGAGCAAAACTGGCAATGGAGCTGGATCCAGTAATGCAACAGATGGAGGCGACACGATTGGTGAGGATGAGGACAATGATGATGATGAGCTGTATCTTCCACCACCACCAATGGCTCAGGTTAGCAATTCAAGAATTCACACTGAATGTTTTTGTTGTATGATACCTGCATGACTAGTTCCCATGCTAAAGTTCGAGAAGTACATGTAACTCTGTCTGTCCATTTGCCAATGGGAACAAATGAGATGTCACAGGACCAAATCAGTTTGCGTGCTTCCATTGTTGGTTTGATGTGGTGTTTTCGCCCGGACAAATGTTTGTGTTTTATTGTGTTTTTCTTTCTGTTTCCAGAACAGTAAAGTGTTATAAACCAAACTTTATAATGGTGGTGATGATTTGGGCTTTTTCTTAATCTCACGGAAGTTATGTTTAAGGCACATTATGTCCAATAGTGATTGTAACTCCTTCGTAGTCAATAACATTCAGGTTTCCATCGCTGACCACTTGCCAATAATTACATTAATGTCCACACCGGAGAGTGCGAAATTTCTAAATTATATTGAAATGCTACATGCCCAGTGGTATGGTTTATGCTGTCTTATGGCCCTGTATGGCCTTCTGATTTCAGTGATTTTGTGTTCCAGTGTCTATGCTGTCTTTTGGCTCCATATGGCTTTCTGTTTTCGCTGATTTTGTGTTCCAACATCTGTGCTGTCCTTTGGCTCCATATGGCCTTCTTTTTCGGTGATTTTGTATTCCAATGTCTGTGCTGTCCTTTGGCACCATATGGCTTTCTGTTTTTCGGTGATTTTGTGTTCCAGCGTCTATGCTGTCTTTTGGCTCCATATGGCCTTCTGTTTTCGGTGATTTTGTATTCCAATGTCTGTGCTGTCCTTTGGCACCATATAGCTTTCTGTTTTTCAGTGATTTTGTGTTCCAGCTAGTTAGTCGTCAAATAGCATGCTATAGATCTTAGCTGGAAATTATTATTTTTGAGTTCCAGTAAAGATCAGACTGGCATTAACCTGAAACAGTAAGGCCCTACGTTCAATGTAATTTGCTGAACTACCATTGACATTGTCCATTGAACCAATAACTACCATTGAAGTGTTAGCAAGAGACCATAAGATCTTCTGGATGAAGTGCATGAACAGATTGTTGTTTCAAAGATTTCATGTTAGTGTGAATGTTAATGGTAATTTATACAGCACTGGAATGTCAGCCATAAGAGAAACAATACAATCTTACCTTCAGATTTGTCTAATACACCCTCACATTCGAAGTCATCTGCTACCGTGATTTCTATGTAAAATTCACAAGACCAAACATTAACTTGCTTCCCGCCATGGTTCAGTTACCTGTATTTTGCTGACTTGATCATATCGAAATCAAAGACTTTTTATTAAGAGCTACACATCCATATTAGTGATGACATGTCTGTGTACTGATGGTCTCTGGCTAAATTGCAGTGAACCACATGGAAGAAGTAATTTCTCAAAATCCTTATACACATGGTTCAAGTTTTACCAATCAAAAAGAATTTGTATAATGTTTTGATCTTTCATGGGCAATGTATCTAGTAATTTTTAAGCAAATCAGCTTTACTTAAGATAACAAGACATATGCAGTGCATGTATTTAATTCAGATATTCCCATCTGATTACAACCAAAATTTGAACATGGAACTTTACAACTTTCTTGTATTTAGCCCACTCCCACAGACCGTGCAGCACCTTATGTGGTGAGACCTCCAATTGCATCCAAAAGATCTTACCGGACAGCTGAGCACCGCATAACCAAACGACTGCAGCGGCCACGTCGCCGTGATCCTCCCCCAGTGCCACCAAAAGGTCAAGCCAATGGTGCTTTGGATGATGATGATGATGGATATTACCAAAATGCACCTGCTCGGAAAGAGGAACCCCCACGCACACATGCACCACCTCCTCCAATGAGAGGGAATCGTAATCAAAACATCGGCAATCGACAGAGCTTAGCCGAGGACGACTTGAAGGAAGAGCAAAACAGAGATATTGAGTATGTATAATTATGTCATCTATATCCTTGTTAATCCTTTAATTATTACTAGCAAATCACAAAATCTCAGAGTTACGTTAAAGATAAAATACTTTTAGCATATAGTCATATATAAATCACCCCATTAGTTAATTATTAGTCTAAATTTTGAATGACGAATGGAAGAATTTTCTTTGCATGCTGAACCAGTGCATATTTCTATACACTATCCAGATTTAGTTATAATGAACATACATGATGAATCAATTCTCACAGAGCAGAAAGAAACATAAAAATGTTCCCCTTTTCTGCACAACATAATATGTACTCAAACACTGTGTATATGTTTTCCAATATTGTGAAGATGAAATGGAAAGAGCAAAGGCCAATAATACCAATATACCACTGTGCCATATAATTTTTTTGTTATATGAACTGAATGCCCTGTTAGCTTGTTTTTGTAATTTTTTTCTTTTTTTAAATTTGTTTGTTTTTTCAGTAACATGATGAAAGTCACTAAATATCAGTTTTAAAGATCAAGATGAAACCAAATACTTCAGCAGTTACTTATAATTTACCTTTATTTTTCAAACTCTTATAACTAGTTTTGATATACATGTATTTATCTTGTTTCCTACAGACTGACGAACTTTCAGGGCCATTAGATCCACTGCTGATTGGATCAAAGTCTCCAGCGTTAACCCTAGAACTGTCAAAGATGCCATCTGCTGAAAGACCCATTCATTATGTATGCCTCTGCACTAGAATGACCTTCCAAAATAATACACAAATCCATGACAAAGTCAGCCTTCTCATCTAGTTTTTTTTGCAGTTTAAACCTCTACTGTCATTTATAATCAACATATCATTATCATTATGGAATTCGATGACATTCTGGCAGTTTCAACTGACACCTATAGGGGTTAAGCTTATAGTCATCCACCAATGCCTTAGAGAAAGAATTCAGTGTTTACATACAGCAAATATTCTCTACCCATTTATTTTTGTTTCTTCTGGTAACTTTTTGGAAATACTAGAAAGCTGAGCACACAAAACTTAAAAAAAAAACAAACAAACCGTTGTAACAATTCATTTTTATAATACTGTTCAATTCTTGGGAAATCAACTCCTTATGATGTGCTCCTAAGGACTCTGTGAATATATGGATGGAAATAAAAAGGGCAGAAATAATCTGAGCAGATATTTGCTCCTCACAATCATAATTTGTCCTTTATCTGAATTCTGATCATGATAAAAACCACAATTTTTTTTGTCTCAAACTGTCCTGACAGTGTGCTCTTTATACACAACCTAATAACACCAGGTAGATTTAAGAACTATCTGTTATGTTAAATCCAACAGAGATTTTTCTTATTCTAATTTCACTATTACACAAAATTTAATGGAGGAACAAGATTTTGTTTTTTCTATTTCCACCATGATTAAAGAAATCCAAAAGAAGAAGATTTTCTTTTTTTTCTAATTTCACTGTGAATAAAAAACCCAGCAGAATAATTAGATGTTCTTTTTTCTATTTCCACCTTATTAAAGAAATCCAACAAAAGAATAAGATTTTATTTTTTGTCTTTTTTTTTTTTCATCATGATTGATTCAGTCAACCATTTAAAAAAATACATAAACTTTTATTAAATACACAAACTTGTAAATATTTCCATAGCAGAATTTTCAAGTTCTATCCCAGTTTAGTTTACATGAATTATAGAATGGGCCTACAGAGACACTTTTTTTATTGCGTATAACCTTCCTAACAGAATACCTTGATTATATATTCATTTTCAATTCTTCAAATATTATTGAGACACTTGTACTCAGTGATAGGTCCTCACTTATTTTCTCTTGCATTCCATTTAACGTTGTATTTTTTAATGTTTATGGTAAAAGCCGTAGGAAATTTGAATTTTATGCATGTGAAATCCTTATAACTGAGCACAACAACAAAAAGAAATACAAACTGTGACAGTTGTTGTCAAATGTGAAATGTAGAACTGAAAGCATTTTGAATTCCTAGTGCTTGTATCATTTGGTCACTCTCAAGTTGTAGATTTCAAGTAAGTACATGTTCATGTATATTATCTGCTACTCAGTCATACTTGTTAGTACCAGATCACAGATTTTATGCCACAAAGAAAACTGACTAGAATCTCATCAGGTTAATGAATTGCACATACATGTAGTTCATTACTACAAGAGCCAAAAAACTGATGAATTTTGATTTCCCAGGAACATATTTTTATTTAGGTATGTTATGCAAAAAGCAATTTTTGTTTCTCCTTCGGGCCTTCAGGAATTTCATTCAGCAAATCTGTATTGCTATTATGCCCAAATTTTTTATGCCCTAATTTATCATAAAGATTAATGAATTTATTTTATCTGTATGGCTGAAATGTTGAATGCTGGAAAAAAATAACAAATATAAAACAGAAAAATTGTCCAAATATTATGGAGTGCAAGTATCTGCAAAAATCAAAGCATTGGAGCTCTTCGTTTATAAGCTGACTGGCAGGAAACTGAAATTTTTTTATTTGTTCTCAAATTCCACTAAATTTATGTCTCTTTATATTTATTTATTTTTGTTTGTTTTCAAATTTAATCCTCATTTGTAAGCACATTATTTTGAATATTTTCTTTTTCTGTCTCAATTTATTTTTACGCAACACACCTTCTCTTATGTTGCTATATATACCCTGCCTGCTTGCTTTCTTTAGATTTTTTGTTTTGTTTTTCGCGAAACAATGTTCATAATAAAAATCAATTTTAATCAACTGTGTGATTGGTAATTTGGCTGTCCTTTTTTGCCCCTTTTTTTTGTAAAGTGAGATGCAACATGATGAAATCAGGTGCTTGTCAAATGCAAGTGACCTAAGAAATCACATGTTTTTCAACAGTGAATGAATTTTTAACATTATTTTTTTTCTTCACAAAACTCTTCTATATCAATCTAAAAATGTATTTGAAGTTAAATTTGCTGAAATAGTTGAGTTAAAGCCCAAAATTGTAATTTAGTGGCATGACCCAATAAGGATAAAGAAAGATTAACAAAAGTGATCACCCATTTTCTCACTAAATTCAGCTTCAAAAATAGACCACACCCATCATCTTTGATTGCCAATATCTCGACTTCTGAAGGTAAGGCAAAAATGCTTTCACACACAGAAAGGGAAATGAATAATCTTCACAGTGATACCAATAACTCCATAAGCTCAAAATTTGATGAGAACCTGATTTCATCCTATCGCGTCTCAATTTCTTCTTGTCTCTGAATGGGAAAATACTTGTCTCAAAAGGATATATATATACATTATATTCTCTGTCATTGCACAGTAGGCATTCCTGATGAGTAATACCTAAGATTAAGAAACACTGACAGTGTATCAACTACAAGAAAAAACAATGTTGAACTGGGATGAGGATGTAATGTTGAAAGCTCTGAATTCTGTGAACAAAGGAAAGATGAACAAGAAGTTCAAAGAGAAGCAAAGGCTAAGACTAAAAACAAATGAGAAAGTGACAGGTCACATTCTGTGGTCACCCTTGGGTGATGAAATAGTCCTGAAATGCTAACATACTAGTAAAGAAATATATTTGAAAAAGAGTCAAAGATGGGCTGGGAATAAAGACTGAGGATTAGATTTACTACATGGCTGAGAACAGACAATGTGACACATTTGATAGTAGCAAGAAAAGACCATTAGTTTTGAAATAAAACTAATGTCCTTAGAATGCACAGGACACAGCAAAATGATGAAAATGAGATTAAGTGGTTTAGATGCTAGTTTTAAGTGGAATACACCTGCTGGTTTACATTTACAAAGTGCAGGAGTAATTACATATATTCATCTTCAATCACAAAATGGCTATAGCACCTGCTTTTACATGGATACACATTAATTGTATCATGAAGATGCATCACGATAAAATGCATTTAGTGGTCCAGTGTGGGATGTTACCCTTAGTGAAGAGTTGGTTGATTCTTCTCCATCCATTCAATGTAGACTTAAAATATAAATCAGAGGCCACAATTGTACACTACAATGCATGATTCACACATTATCATTCTGACTGATGTCAAACAGGAGAACAACATTAAAAGAATTAGTTCCTTGTTTCTGTTTTGAACTATGAGATTTTCTGTCCTGCTGCGGGTACATAAATGATAAAACTATGTGAGCAAATATAAAGTTTGCTATTGAGCACTTGTATGATATGTAAGGTTTTCAGCCAATAAAGAAGTAATCTGTGACAAATTCCTTGATTCTGTAGCTGTATGTGTTTAGTAAGCAGTTCACAGAAGTAACATTCACATCAGTATAATCATGTTCCAATTTTACAGTTAGTTCAACAAATTTGTTGATTTAATCATTTAGTATTGAATTACATCAATGAAAACAATGTATGAACTATTTTATCACTAACACTAACTCAACAAACTATTTTATAATAAATAGACTTTTATTTACATTAGTATAATATTTGTAGAAAATGCTAGTGAAATACTTGACTATGAAACAGCACACTAACAATAAACTAACAGTATATGCTCAACAAAAATAAAATGTCACTAAATACGATGGAAAAGAATGTAATGAGTTAAGATGGACTAAATTACAGTGGTCTCCGCCTAAGAACCCTCCGCCTAGGAGTCCGGTCCGCCTAAGATCCCACCTCTGCTGCGAAACAGAATTTTTCCTCTATAATTTGCCCCTCTAAGAACCCGCTCCGGGCGCTCCCAAATTAAAAAATCCGCCTCAGAGCCCGGTGTCGGACCAAGACACCCGAGTACTTATGGTATAATTCCACATCATATTGTCCACTTGAGAGAAACGCACAGTGCTAGATGTGC
>JBCEWB010920959.1:0-15556 GCA_039654565.1 Peronia peronii
GATAGATAGATAGATAGATAGATAGATAGATAGATAGATAGATAGATAGATAGATAGATAGATAGATAGACAGATATTTTTCCAGTGCGAAAGCTTTTCCTACATGCTCTTTGCCTATGTGGAATTTCAATGGATTTTCATTTTCCAACTAGGCGAATGTTCCCAGCTTTGAAAGTAAAAGTGAGCGGTTTGGATCCTGAGAAATTGTATACTGTGACACTGGAGTTTTTGCAGCCCGATACAAGAAAATACAGATATATTTATCACAGGTAATGTGTTTATTTTCTGTTTTAGTTTTCTATAATTCACTGCATTTTAGCACAAGTTCACTGTTTTGTATTATTTATGACTGGGGCCATTTCTATTTGTGAGACCGCAAATGCAGTGAAACTTAATCTTATATAAAGCACAATCTAAACAACAACAACAACAACAACGATAACAGCAACAATAACAACAACAATAATAATAACAACAACAAACTATTTTCATGTGTGCACACAACAGTGGCAAGAATATTAAACAACAGTACTAATAAAAACGACATAGGCAATGACAACAACAACAATAATTAGAATCATAATGACGGTAATGACAGTAAGATGACGAAGAAAAAAGATGATGATTGTCCCCGAAGAAGAGGTCGAAAATTAGTTGTTACTAATATTTTCAGCAATTTTACCTTGTCGAGTCTCCAGATTTGCTGTCTGTTTATTTTAATGTATTTTGTTATTATCAATTGACGGTCTAAGTCTTGGAATTCAAGACATTTATGTAAAATGATAACAGTGCTGATACAGGTGAGTGATACTTGTAACAATAAGACTGATATCAATAACACACTGGCTATTGCGACCGGGTAGTCAAAATAGCCTAAGTGGTCTATGGCTGGGCATTGGCTGCTTCATAGCTAGATCTACCATTGGCACTGAGTGCTTCCATCTCTGGGGATCTTTGTCCGTCGGCAACGCCCACCAGTCCCAATGCCATTCTTCCCTTTCCCACTGTTGTGTCCTCATATGTTGTGAATCATCGAGCATTCACCAATCACAGAGCGATCACACAGAAAACTAACAGCGTACAAGTCAACTCCATTGATTGCACGAAAACGATTCGGATATCGTGATACATACATACTCTAACTCAGTGGTGTACATATAACCACAAACATCATCATATTAAATGTTCAACATCCATATGACATCATATAAGGACATGGACATAGACATGGACATGACATGTGATAACTCATTATATCTGACAGGACCTATTTAACCTAATTAATCACTATAATCATAAAATAATAATATACATTTTCTCAAAGGGCAGCAACTCTTGGCAGCCAAGGAAAATAACTTTTGTCCAAGGGAAATAAGTAGGTCCCATAACACCCACTTTATCCACTTTTCCTTTAAAAAAAAATAATAAAATGCAATAAAGCTTTTCGCCATTAAACGGCTAACAGTGGCATAGCAAATGCTCAGTATTGCTCACCATTTAATCCTTAGACGTGTCAAGGGACCGATTTGCCTATGTCAGTTCTTGAACATGAATTAATCTCATTTTCGAACATGATGCCATTCTAGATGTTTCTTCTGGGGCTTCTATGGTAAAATAAATCTGAGGGATAAGTGTTGGGGATGTGGTGAGTTTTCGTACTCGAGGAAGTAGAAGGGAAGTGGTCTAGTACTCCAGCGTCAGTGTTTCACGGAACTGCTCATAGAAGTCGAGTAATCACTCGAATAGTGCTCAAACCTACAGCAGTCTATTGCCACTAGGTCTTCTCTTTCGGCCAGTCGAATTGATTCGTTTGATCTGATTCGGGGAATTCTTGTTCTAAATAGTAGACTTTAGAACGGAGAGTTTCATACCAGGCCAAGTGGTATGAGAAAGGTTAGAGTTAGAGTAGTTTTATGGTTATGGTTATAGTTAAGGTTTGGGTTAGTGTATGAGCTTAGGTGAGATATAGAGTTTATTGAATTAACCTGTAACATTTCGTTACAGTATTAAGACTCCTTGGTAGACCATTAGAATTATTATGATAATATAGTAACGTTTATCCTAATAATAATGATCGTAATGACAATAATATCAACAATAAAAATAATAATAGTAACAAAAATAGCTACAGTGTAATCAAAGAAAGAATGATAATCACCTAGGATGGAGGATCCCAGAAGGCATTGAAGTATTACACCATTAGAGTAAATGTGGCGGTATGGGTTGATGAAGACGATGTCTTTTAAATATGATACGAGTACAGATTAAATTTAAATTGTTTAAACTAAAAGCGTGAGGAAACAAACGATTTCTCTCAGATTTGTGAGATTAGGAGGCATGAACTTTGTCCATGAAAAAACTAAGATATAGATACTATTCATTGTTAGAAACATAAACCACAATTTCATGTACTAAAGATTTTCAGCAAAAAGAATACAGAGACAAATACGTGTGACTAGCATAATATATTTCAGACACAGTAGATTTTCATGCCATATATTTTCTTCTATTTTGCTCTAAATCTCTCTCGTGATCTGTCATGATCTGGAAACCCTGAATTGTATCTGTCCTTTCGTTCTCCTGGTCATGTCAAAACAATTTTTAACATCTATCGAATCTAATATACTGAGCTGTCAACACATATCCATTAGTCCATCCAACCCTCCCTCCCTCCCGCTCTCTTCCCATACGCCCTCCATCCATCCTTCCATCCATCCATCCATCCATCCACTCATCATCCACCCATCCATCAAATCATCCATCCATTCATCTATCCATCCATCCATCCATCCATCCATCTAACCATCCTTCCATCCATCCATCTATCCATCCATTCATCCATCCACCCGTCCGCCAGTCCGTCCACCCATCCATCCATTCATCCGTCCATCCATCCATCCATCTTTCCATCCATCCATCCATCCATCCATCCATCTATCCATACGTCTTTCTACCCATCTACAACCAGCTCCAGATGGATGGTCTCAGGATCAGGAGACACCATGGGCAAACCTCCGAGTCACAGATCTCCCGATGGACCAATCAGCGGAGAGGTCATTTGTTCACAAATTGTGTCCTTCGAGAGACTCAAACTGACCAACACAGAATCTTCTAAACCTGGACAGGTTAGCTGGCTAACGATCCACATATTAATTATTTTATTTTTCTCTTTCCCAAATTAATTAACCAATCTACAGTTGAAAACATTAAATGCAACACGCTAGAGAACAGTAGCATAAAAATCTTACATTTCTTTCTTTCTTTATTAACTGTCGCTCTTTCTCTCTCTCTCTCTGTCTCCCTTTCATTGATGCCGTTCAGTGCATAAGAATACTTTACTTTATGCTCACACTGCCCAGCATTCTCCATTTAGAGATTTTAAAATCAGCTGTTTACACATTATGATCATTATTATTGTTATTATTATTATTGTTGTTGTTATTTTTATTATTGTATTATTATTATCATCTTTTGCTTTGCTGCAGACCCAACGCATTGATTAAGATTAATAGGAAACAAATCTAGAAAGTAAAGAACCCTAGCAGTCGTACAGTGTCCGAGAGAGGATTTTATTGTTAACTATCCTTTGTAGCAACATTAACCATAGTTATATTGGTTTTTTTTTTAAACAGATTTCTTTATTTTTTAAAAATGTTGGCAAGTCTCTTCAACTACTGCACCTGAAGCAACTGTCTTGTCTTTTTGTTTCTTTTGCACAAGATTTTGTTCAATGTAAATATAATAACATTTTTATTTATATCATTTTTGTTCACCTAATGCCAAAATAACGCCTCCTTATACAGACTACTGCAGTCAGTAAATCAGTCTTATTAATCTATATTCTGCTCAGGTGTCTCTGGTGTCGATGCAGAAATTTCAACCTCAGATCGTCATTGAGGAGGTCAAGGTTGGAAATGACGAATTGAATTCATTAGAGAAATACATCATTTTATTTCCTCAGACGTCATTCATGGCAGTGACTGCGTATCAAAATCAGCAGGTAAGAGTGAGCCTAAGAGGCTTGAATGACAGGAGTTTTTATAATTATGCCAAAGGATGATCGTCTTCCTTGTCTTAAATATTTATCTATGGATGAATGAATGGATAGATGGATGGATGAATGAATAGGCGAAAGAGTGGATAGATGGATGGAAGGACGGACGGACGGATGGATAGACGGATGGATAGACGGATGGATTTTTGGATAGATGCATGGATGAATGGATGGGAGGATGGCTGCATCATGGAACATCTTTATACAAAAAAAAAGGCAGATAGATGACCAACGCCCCATTATCATAATTTGCATGACTTGCACACCTGGGTATAAGATGGTATTGCCATTAACATCTGTTCACAACTGCTGCACTATCATGTCAATCCCTACTTCAGTTCACGTGATTAAAATTTCCTTCCAAGGTTAAGACAACGCGGTACGTCGATACGTCAACAATTCTATGCAAACCCTCAATCATTAGGTGTGTAATATACTCCTAACAAGCAATCTGTCTAGGTATGATTTCTACAGCGAGTCAAGTGCAGGCCTGTTTTCGTCTGTTCCTAAACACTTGAAGCTCTATTATCTGCATTTCCAAATAATGCTGCTTTGCATTATTTTAGCCTTTCTTAGAATTTTAAACTTTTTACCATGACTTTTTTTTTCTTCCACACCGCACTGCAAATAACGCTATCAACAAACAAGTTCTCGTTTACACCGGCGGAATATTGTTTTCACATAATATTATTGGTCGTTTGCAGTTCACTTCAATACTTGCTTAACACAATATCAGCGCTATCGGGGCATATGATAGCCACTGATTAAGAGACATTATCCAAAAAAACATCCGACTCTGTGTCGCCAATGCAGACTATCTGCCACTCCACTGATATGATATGAATGTCAAGTTATGAAGTGGTGACAACAACCTACCTCGCACAATAAGGTTTACGATCATCTTGTCTTCACTGCTAACGTAAATCCACGTAAAGCCATTATGCATGCTCGTGAACTATGACTCCTGATTAGTATGTTTCTATGATATATGATTCCTGCCTGCGAAAATATAGTGAATCAAATAGAAAAATGCCGTGGTTTGTCCAAGCAATTTTTCGAAGCATCAAAAAGACCATTGAATGGCTGGCAAAAGCGTGACGATAGAACAATATGCATTAAGCCATTCTGAGAAACCAAAAGTAAAATTTTGCAAAGTAACTTTAACGCTTTTCTGATACTGAGAGCTAATTTGTAAAGTAATGTTGATGGTCTAATGTAATATGGGAGGGCAAGAGAACCGATGACTAGTATGACGCTAATTTCTAAGGTATGTGTTATAAAATCGTTTGTGCCATCTGGCTATCTATATTACCGGCGAAAAATTCATTATGTACTACTCAGCCCATCAGTACCGGCCACTCTTTTCTCGGCATAGATTGCTGACCAAAGACTTCGTCTCGAGAAGAAATTGAGACTACCTTTCTATTATAAGCCTTTCGTCCTCTTCACAGCATCATCCAACTTTCTCTTCCATGGCCAACGTTCTATTCTTTTTCCTAATTCATTACATCCTAGAGCCTACTTTTATGGTGTTATGGAATAGCTTTGTCTGTGTATGTTGTTAAACAACTTGTTTTAAAAGCACATTACTAGTATTGTATACAGCTTAGGTCATGAGCTTCCACCAGAGTATTACTTACAAGTTAATTTGTTCTGCCATTTCCAGTTCTCTCTTGACAAAACTAACACCATTACCGACGTATCTGTTGGATACAATTCATGCCCCTGATTATAATAAATGACAAACACTGTTAAAAGAATGCGTATCGTGTTGCTGAATTATCATTCACAGTGCGCAGCAATGCTGTCTGGGACGCATTATGCAGCTCCACGCGGGCGATATATCCACAATGGTAATTTAGATGATCGCAATCATTGGCCTTCTCGTGTTAGACTTCCGATTATCAGATGGAAGCTAAATGAAATCCTTCTTGGAACACAAAAAACAGTGACCAATATTTAAAGTTTCACAGCTCTTGAATGAATCAACTCTTTACATCCTCATTTTGTTTTTCTTCAATTTAAAAGAATAATACTCCTCCAACTGTTTTATTAATCCATTAAATGGATAATTTCAGGGAAAGTTCATAGATGTTCACTTGACTAACACAAGACATTTCTGATACCCATATATTTGACGCATTGAACAGATTTTACTGCACTGACATCATGAACTAGTTCATACAATTACTACAAAACAGAGAAGAAGCTTCTCCGCTGGATTTTTTTTTTTTCATTTTCATAAAGAATGTTAAACTGCAGCGTCACAGGTTAAAATGCATTCAGTCCACCTTAATGTTTGTACAGCATTATTGTATGACGAAACAAATAATCTGAAGTTCGTTATTGTTTTCCTGGAAAGGTATAAATTATGGATAAATTTTAACATAATTCTTTTTTTAAAAAATCGAAATTTCTTATGAGTTATGAAGAAAACTCGTAATCTAATGATAAACATTGATGATTGAGATAGTTGAGTCAGTTTCAAATTGAAGTGAATATGAATAAAAGGCAATGTTAAAGAAAAATAAATCTAGACCTGTCACATCTTTCTT
The DNA here is from genome assembly GCA_039654565.1 of Peronia peronii. Classification (NCBI taxonomy): domain Eukaryota; kingdom Metazoa; phylum Mollusca; class Gastropoda; order Systellommatophora; family Onchidiidae; genus Peronia; species Peronia peronii. The sequence continues at coordinate 6,610 of JBCEWB010920959.1, forward strand.
GACTTGCATGTTGCTCGCTAGTCTCATACAGACAATTGTTCTTTCTGTGGATTAGGTAAATTTTGCAAGACAAAATTTTACGTATTTTGTTCAGAAATCAAAACTCAAAGATTTTGCTTGAAATACATGTAACAAAGTCATATATCCATTTCATACGGCAGATAGAAAGAAAGCAATAGTCATTCATTGCCCACAGAAACTAAAATTGGTATGTCACGAGATCAGTCTTTGTTTGTTAATTTCTATCATCTGCGTTATGTAATTTGAGAATGAAAAGACAAAGCCTCTAAAGGATTTATGAATATGAAATACAATGGCTTTGGCTAGCATCATGTGACTTTTCCTCTTTATCTGCTTGTGTAACTGGCTGACCACTTAATGAAGTTTTACAGTCTATCAGCACCTCGTGGTCTATCTCTCCTTGTGACAACGATGTAGCCACCCGGGACGGAAGCATCGGGATGATCTTGCAGGATAGGCAAGTGTGAACGCGTTCATGACATCAAAAAGTGTCGATAAGCTGGGACATGTCTTTGATCTCGATAGCGCCGCTGCGTTGAGAGGCTTGTACACGGCTAACATGGTCCACTATCGGACCCCTGGGATGCCTGTCTCCTTGGGTGTGAAGCTCGGTGATAAGAGCCTCATGGTACGCTTTTGCCTTAACATCTTCTGAACTAAGACACTAAAGTGTTCAAGCAGGGAGGTCCTATACTGGTGAACTGCGCGCCATTTTCGAAAGTTTGTCAATAAACATAAAATCTTTTTATACACTAAGTAACTTCCGTTGTTTTTTGTTTGTTTTTTTTGACACAAATCGTCCGTTCCAGGGTAACCCAGGCCTTAAACCTGAAGAACGAGCAAACACGTTTTCGAATCATAGCCACTGAAAGCACAATACAGGCTATAGTGTGGAATAGGAAATCAAGAGCATCGATTTCCATGGAAAGAGAACGCTGTGTTAATATACTCATGATTCCGGGTTTTCAAACCAATCTCTCCCCAACAAAATGTTTTAGTTTAAGTGTGCTTTTTATGGCAATACACCACTACATTTGGGCTAGTAAATCTTACAGAGATTGTGGGGTATGGTTAGTGCCAACAGAAGTGACACAGATTAATATTTTGACCAGTGTGCTATTCTCATCACTGTATCGATAACGTCTCATTGCATGACGCAACGCTCAAGGTTCCATCCAACCATAGCCATGCTCTAACATCTCGTCTCCTTTGCACACTTCTTTCTTAAGCTACTTGTCACATTGATCAAGAAAACTAAACCAAATTTCACTATCTGTAATTATGCTCAGCGCTGTCAATTGCATAATATGAGAACTCACTTCACGTAGAAAACAATGACTTTGATCAAATTTCAATTAAATCGGAAATGCAAGAATGCAAACATTTGCCTCTCCTATCCGAGCCCAAACCACCCACAAATTGCTTTTCATATCTTTAGAATAAACTTGATTTCCTTAAATTAGAACGACAAATAAAATAAATAGTAAGAGTATTATTTAGGAAAGAAAAATAGTGGAAGACATAGATGTTGTCTGTGATAAAATGGAGTGATCGAATCCAAACTGTACAGATGGTTACTTTTGGAATTACGCTCTCTCAACAGACAGGTCTCAATCACATGATTTTAAAAAAAAATAGCCACCTATATAACAAATATATAGCTATTTAACATATTTGTCCGTCCGTGGAAAGACAATCACAACTGCCACATAACAGTAGATTTCCACACTGCTGAAAGAACTTGAACACGAGATCAGAGTCAATTATGCCCAAAAATGCCGCCATGGTGCAGATATAGATTAAGTAACTGGTAGCCAGAGAAATAATTTTTCTACTCTTGTATAGGCTTAGATCAAATAAGTATCTATGATATTGTTGTTAAATGATGATATTCATCAAAGGTGTGAGTAAAAAATGGACATCAAGGTTTTGTCCAAAAAAAAAAAAAAAAAAAGCGGACATTGAGATATTTTCATGATAATGATCAGCTCCTTATTTCACGAAGAGAAGGGAAACCACCAAAAATAGTCAAGCAAAGCCACTAAAATGTTATCCTATTCCCAGCTAAAAACAGTAAAGTCTATACAGATGATTGCATTTGACTTCGAACTTTGCGTCATTAATATTTATTTAACATCTACTAGCTGACACCCTTTTTGTTGAGCATTAAGGTTTTCATGTAAGGCACATCCGTGGCAAAACATTCATTGTGAATGACGACATCACAATGATAATGATGGAACTAGTAATAATCAATCGACGACAGCAGTAATAGTACTAATGATGATAATGTCAACAGCAACAACAACAACAACAGCAACAACAACAACAACAATAAGTCCTGTCTCGGGTGGGCGATATCTTCAGGTGATAATATGTTACTTAGACTTGGAACAGCAAAAAGATGAGCAAACTGCGTCCTGTGGAAATTGCCATATCTTTTCTTCTTAATAAATTGTGGACAAGCTAAAGTTTTGGTGGTGGTTTTTTTTTTCATTTTAAAACATACAATCATAAGGAAAATAAAGTAAAGTTTGATTGATTCCGTCTTTATAAGTGAAGCCCATGTTTAAAAATTCATGAAGACAATGTTTACAACGGTACTGAAAATGTACTCATTGAATGGAAAGTCTGGCCCCAGAAGTTGGGAGATGCTTCAAATAAATAAGCCTGCATTTGAAATGGTGTAACCGAAAGAGGAAAACTTTAGAAAATCGTGCTTTATTTGAACTAATTCTTTACCAAACCTTTGAATTTGAATTCCTGGTCTAGATTCTGTGGGAGGGGAGGCCACCTTTCCTTTTTCCCGAGACCATCTAATTGCTGGGTAAGGTTATATTGAGGTATTTCGAGGTTATGATTATTATGACCGAGGAAACATCACTCACACATGCATTTGTTCATATGGTGTGCATAGACATACTGGTATAACCATGTCTATGATGGTGTGAATGTCTCTGAATGCTCATCATTGATCAAGAGTTACCTGTCAGTGTCGTATGTAAAGCATGTGTACAAATCACATGTGTGAACAAACACTTCTCGGTCATGTGACCGACGTCGGAATACCTCATTGCATCGCTCTGCATAGTCGTTGCATGTAAATTAGAACAGTTCAAGGAGGAAAGCGAAAAATTTTGACTCCATTACCCACGATTATTTTGTTATTTGCTTCTGATTTCCCTAGATTTTGAAAAGATGTGAATGCTAGGCATTCTATTACTCACGCAGCCATAAAGAAACAGTTTACTGAAGAAATTAATGAAACTAACAGTGATCATGAGAGCTGCTCTGTTATTCAATGATTTCCTTTGCGAACTGCCTTGCAAAGACAGTCCAGCTACTGTATGAAATTGCTGATGTGTTGACCGTATTAAACTGTGCAGCACTACTGCCTTCACCTGTTCAGTGAATTCTCCCAAAATTCACGATTTCATTGAAAACCAAAAACTAACGCCATCGCTGAGCTCGATGGCCTTCTAACACTCGTAATTCATGGGCAAAAGTTAACGGTAAGCATTATCGCTGTTGTCAGGGCCACTACCACTACAGATAACGAGCTTCCACCTCATCAGCCACTTTATAAGATTTAACAGTAGCCCCTCTCTCTGATCGTCAACTCACATGGAGACTCCTGTATAAGATTACTGCTATTTTGTGACCTCGAGTTTTTTTTTCTCACGCTATGAATTATTGTTGATAAAAAGCACAAGCATTAAGAACCGCCACTGGAGAAAAATAAAATAAAATAAAAAACCAGAGACTCGACATTTCCTCCCCAATAGCCCTGCAGGAGATTGTATTATCTACCACCCCCTCTCATTAAATGGTACCTAGTTCAGATCGACCTCATGCAATGTCAATCCAGTCGAGACATGTGTGACATACAGAAAAAGCCATGCCATTTTTTATCTTTTGATCTCTCTCTCTCTCTCTCGTTTCTGTGTTGTTTAATTTACCCGCAAGACCAATCATTGCCTAATATGTGGACATTCACATGTTCTGCACAGGCTTACAGAATTTTTAGAAATATGGATTCGATCACTCCATTTTATCACAGACAACATCTATGTCTTCCACTATTTTTCTTTCCTAAATAATACTCTGTTTTTTACGCAGAAAAATAACACCAATGTCAAAGTTTATAATTTATATTTTGAGGCTATTAAGATCAAGATCTGAATTGTTTTCTCAGTCTGGTCATATCTAGCTGGTTCAAGAACTATGGATACTGTATTAGTTTTAAGTGGATTGAAACCAAGTGCACTTTAGTTTTAGAGCCCAGAGAAATTTGAAAGTTGTTTTGTTTTCCTTTTTCCAGACTGAAAGTCCGAGATTTTGTCCACTGAAAGCAATGACATTTCTTGTTTTTCAATAAAATGTTGATGACATTATTTTCATTTAGTACAATGGTATGTAACATTGAATGTTCCTAAAGAATACATTTTCATTATCATTATTTATACTGGTTTTCATTCTGTCACTGACAGTTCTGGCAAAAGCATTCCAAAATTATAACATAGAGAGAAAGACACACACACACACACACACACACACACACACACACACACACACACACACACACACACACACACAGATGGAGAGAGAAAGATTTTTTTTTATTGATGCCTTTGTATGTTTACACTTGCTTGATGTTGGTAACCAATTATTGCCTTTTGCATTCTTTGATAACCATTATTGTATATTTTGATGTGCGTGCTTACCCCTTGAAAGTCATTCAGGCGGTGTTGGTACATTATAGCAGCGATCGTGCTGATGAACTGTTAAATAAAATAGGTAGACCAAATCAAAGCAGAGCAATATAAATACAGTCATAATATGCATAAACACACGTCATGTATATACTTGTTAGGGAAGTCCTTAAACAAATGATAAATGAAGTAGGTCGTTAAAAAAACGGACGCTGACAAAAATAAGTGAAATAGGTCGTTACAAAAAGTGCATAACGCTATCTTTGTTGAATTCATTTTCCGGGGAAAAATTATTTCCTCAAAAAATGATGCACGTCCGATGCTCTTGATCTCACGACAATTTTGGCTGTCATCTCAACATAGTTGGATTTATCTGTATTGAAATGTGTATGGAAGTTAAAGAGTCCATGTACGCCAGATACCACCTACACGACTGGACAGTTGATGTTCTGGGTCGCCATTTTCTTCGTCTTCCATTCTTTTAAGTTGTTTTTATTCCGTGTTCTAGAGCCTGCCTCAGGTCTCCCTGAAAGATGATTTGTCTTGTAACGATAAATAGGACGAAAAAAAAAGTTTCAAATTCTCTTTACACAGAAATTTATTTCTTTCAGCTGTTTTCTTCCTGTTTCATTATTTTTTCCGTTGTTTTTATTTTGTGTTTTAAAGTCTTCTCACTCTGAGTCCTTAAAAAGAGGATACCTCCAAATGTTGATAGAGATTGGAAGAAAATGTTACTGACATGAGTTTTGTCTCAAAGCATCAGGTAGAATGGGAACTCGCAGCACTTAAAATAAGCTAATCAGAAATATTTAGAGTAATGTAATCCATGAAAGGCTCTATTTATTGCATATTTGTTATTATTTATTTATTTATTTATTTTTGTCCATTCTTTCAATGGCCCCTTATTTCGAACAAATTATGTTAACTTTTTAAACTATTTATTGTTAGTGTTAAAAGACATTTTAACAAACCCTCCGTATTTTAAAATGCGCACTCACTTGATAATAAACTGAAGAATTCCGAATGCCTTAAGCACTTTGCTATAGTTAAGAACTAATCTTGACGTAAAGAAATTAATTTCTTCCATCACCTAAACGTCTTCGTAGTTCTACTTGAGTCCGCCTTGTTCTGATGCTATTTTTGTCATTTAAGTCTATGTTATTGTGTATGACTGGATTGTAATATTACTCAATACTATACATCTCGTCGACTGTGAAGGACAAATGAAATTTATTTTATTCTTTCTTTACTTATTGCACTAGAAAATATATTCGGAAAGATACAGCAAGGATCGAGAAGAACACCTTATTGAAAAACAAAAAATGCATGTTGGTCATCAATCCCTTTGCTTCGATAGGTAATGAAGAATCACAGGGAGGATTTGTTGAAATGTCTTTTGACAGTAATGCTATATATTAAAAAAAAGAAGAAGAAGAGGAAGAAGAAGAAAAGGTGATAGTGGTTTGTTCCTAAATCTTCTTTCTAGCCCTTAATTCGACTGGGGTCATCGGGCCGTTTCCTGAGGAATTGTGCATTAAATCTTTTCTATCCATTGCGGTTGTGGGCCGGGATCTGGGCCTCAGCAAATTTTCTTTTTATCTTTTGTAGATATTGTCCAGTTAATCTTCTTTTCTGCCCACCCTGTCCAAGAAAGAATGAAAAAAAAAAACAGTCGGGCATGATGGGGGAGGCAGAGAAGAAATAGGATAATAAATAAAGACGAGAGGAAGAAAACTATAGAGATAAAGTGCAGGGAGGAAATTTCCTTTTACTTCTTCACCTTCAGAAGAAAGTGAAAGTGAAAAAAAAAAAAGGTAAATTGAAGAACCAAATAAAGATAAAGAGTAAGTCGTATGATTGTAAGTGTCCAACCCAAGGTTGTGTCCCCAAACTGCCAACTCTTACAATGACACCAATCGAATGATCTTCTCATTGAATGATAACTGAAACAGTTGTGTTATAAAGCTAACATGCTGCAACATATTAATCTTCTCAACACCAACGCGCAGGAGAACGTCTTCACTCGATCTGTTTACTGTAGTCTCCAAAACATCTTCCCAGGAAATAGAGAAATGAAGAAGCCGTCAGCCATTTCCACAGAAAAGATACTTGTACTGAATTAAAGGGGGGAAAAAATGAAAAAAATGCTAACTTTTATCTGCTCGGTTTGTGTATAAGTCAAGAGGCTCATTTCAAGATCATTATGTTGTTATTGTCTCAGAAGTCATCTTCTTTCCCACGGTCCTGTCTGCATGTACGCTGGTTATTTCACACTCTTCACTTTTTGCTCACTTCACTGATAACAGCTGACGATGTCGAGATAATGCGTGTTGTTCTGTATCTCTAGGACAAATAGTGCAATATCGGCTTCACACTTTGTAGACAAATATGTGTTTCAGTAAAAAAGCTCCCGGAGAAATAGGAGGCGGAGAGACGAGGAGGGAAGGCAATAAGGGAAGAAAGCAGGAAGGAAGGGACAGTAGGAGAAAAGGAAGAAAGAAGGAGGGAAGGTGAGGAAGAAAATAAAGAATGAATGAATAAATGAAGGAAGGAAGGAAGGAAGGAAGGGGAAGGAAGGAAAGAAGGAAGGAAGGGGGAGAAATTAGCGTGATGACTCGTGCTTCAGTGGGTAAAAAAAAAATAGCTGTGAATTGTAATGACCAGATAGCTCGGCATTATCATGGTCCCTTGTGTTATAGCCGGCAATCTTTGGTTTCATTTTCTCTCATGCGGTCACCTAAACCTAGGGGGTTTATAATTACAATTGATAGCATCGCTGAATTAATAGGTGATGGTATTAATCAGCTTTGTTACTTCCCTTTGCCAGACTGTGTTGAACAAGTACAATTAAGAGGGGAAAATTACGTTTTCAGCTGTTTGTGCAAAAAGGTAGCCAACACCATGAAAAACAATTGCAAAGATTCGTAATATGGGCTGAGAAATATGTTTAATTCAATCAAGTTTATTTTGTGATCAATCTTTGAATGATAAAAAAGGGTGATGTTTATTCCGTTCTTTACACTGCTTCTACAATAAAACTTTGTTCTGACAAAGGAAAATAATAGGACTGGTCAAAACGATCTCCTATTCGAGAATCAGCTTAAGACGAATTAACATCGATTCCTCAATTTTTGCTTGAAGAATTTTGTATTCGATCTCGCCATAATTCCTCGATGATAACTTGGTGACAAGGACCATCACTATTCATGCTACTAAGGTTAAGTCATATTATACAGTGATAAAAAGTGAGAAGAAAACGGAATGTGCCACAAGCTTGCAAACTTCGTCACGATATTGTTATCTCAGCCGGATATCAAACTCGCTGTTATCTGCCTGGTGTTTTGAAGATTGTAGTGCTATTTTTCCCTCTTCTCCCCCCACCCCCCACCCCCACCCCCACCAACTGGTTTCTGTCTGAGGGATGGGCAGACAGATGGACGAATGGATGGATGGATGAATACATGAAAGGATGAATGGATGGATGGATGGATGGGTGGATGAATGGATAAATAGAAGGATGGATGGATCGATGGTTGGTGAATGATTAATAAATGGATAGATAGATTGATGGATGGATGGATGGATGGATGGATGGTTTGTTTTTCGTAAGCGTTTCAATTCAAAGACAGTAGGATTGTCTCGGCTTGATGATGATGGATGGATGGATGAATAGATGGATGGATGGATGGATGGATGATGGATGACTAATAAATGGATAGATATATGGATGGATGGATGGATGGATGAATGGATGGATGAAAGGATGGATGAAAGGATGGCTGGATGGGTGGATGGATGGATGAATAGATGGATGGATGGATGAATAGATGGATGGATGGATGGATGGATGGATGAATGGATGAAAGGATGGATGGATGGATGGATGGATGGATGGATGGATGGATGGACGAACGGGTCTATGGGTAGATGCGCGATAAATATACTTCTTAAACGAAGATTCATTTGAATGATTCTTAAGGAATACTCTTTCAGTGACATAACGAAAATGCTCAGAAGGCGTTGATTTCTCCGAATTACCCATGAGGAACAGCAATAACAGCGGTCACTGATAAAATAAAGTAGACACTGCAAAATATCCCAAATGACATAGAAAGACATGACCCTTTTTGATGAAGGCCGAAAAGAGGAAATAGCGGAAGCCAAGGGGGAGGGGGCCGCGTCCTGAGGGTGATTTTTTTATTATTAAAGATAGA
>JBCEWB010921070.1:0-15556 GCA_039654565.1 Peronia peronii
CGGCAACTAATCAAATATATCAAAAAAGTTGAAAAACAATATGAAGAATTTTGAATTGAGTTAATAAAATAAACTAAATATCGCTAGCCAAATTTTCGAGCCCGCTTGGTTCTTCGTCGGGGCAATGATATTGTCACCACTTTATTGGAGTGTCTTAGAAAGATCATAAAGGTTGCCAGCCAGTTACTAAAATTTTAATGAAAAAAAAAAGCCATAAATGTGAAGAAAATGATAGATTTTTCGAACCTGGTTTGTTCAGGCTCACCATCATCATCATCATATTATGAGCATAGAATAAGAGATAGAATAGAGACAACTAAGTCAGTGCGAACTTCAGAGTGAAGTGCACTTTTGTTCTCGTTATTGATGTTTAATTTTCATTTCATATAAAACCTTTCTCGTCCGTTGAATCTCCTGTCTCTGTTTCTCCCTTCATCTCTCCAAACTTTCAGCCCTCTATCCGAATTTATCCTCTCCCTTCTCTCCCTTTCCCACCTCCCGTTTCACTTTGAAGTATTAGATAGCAGTTTTGTTGTTTCGTTATTGATGCTGCTATTCTCTGTTGATCATTTTCTCTATAACCGTTGGGCCTGTTCAGTCTCCTTCCTCTGTTTCTCCCTCTTTTTTATCTTTCAGCCCTCTATCCAAGCCTTCTCATCTCATTCCCTCAATCCTCTTTTCCATCGCCCGTCCCCCTTGAACTTCGGTGTTAAATCAAGTTTTGTTATTACTGCTATTGACGTTGTCATTGTTTGTTTTCCTTGTTGATGTCTAAAACTTTTGGTGGCCTTTTAATCTCCTATCTTTGTCTCTCTTTCCCGAAGCTCTCATCCCTTATATATATATCCACTTCGCCCCTCTCCCCTTCCCTCTTCCTCTTCCTCTCCATCTTCTAGATCCTTCCACATCCTGTTCTTTCCTCGCTTTTATTCCTTCCCGATGTCTGGACCGGACGTGTGGCTACATTGTTTTCTTCGCCGGTCCCGCTTGTTTACATCCAGATCTCATACTTCATGTCTCTCTCGTGCTACCTCATCACCTCTGGCTGCAACAGTTCTCTCCCCCCCCCCCCCCTCTCCCTCTCCCTTCCCCTGCCTCCCTTGTAGTCCTGTTCTCTCATCATCCGTACTCTACAGGACAGGACCTTAACAGAGGGACACAAAGTAATGAATAACATAAAATCGACTGTTTGTTTGTTTGTTTGTCTTTGTGCATATCCTATCTCTGTAGGATCTTCGCAGAGGGGACCAACATAAATAATATTATTAGCTTTAATGTTTGTTCGTTTATTTGTCTGTCTGTCTTTGTACTCATCTTTCTCTTTCTCTCTCTTGGATCTTCGCGGTGCAATAAAGAACATGATAATGAATAATAGTATTACATCGATTGCTTGTTTATTTATCTGTTTGTTTGTGTGTTTGTTTATCTTTGTGTTCATACTTACTCTGCAGGACCTTCCCAGAAGTAGACATAGGGAACAATATAATATACAATAAAAGCTGTTTATTTATTTGTTTGTTTTGTTTGTTTGTTTGTCTTAAGCTTTGTGTCCATATTCACCATGCAGGACTTTCCACAGTAGAAAACAACATGAGTTATAAAATTATTAAATCTATTATTTCTTTTTTTTTTTATTTGTTTGTTTGTTTGTTAATTTGTTGTCTTTGTGGTGTGCTATTTGTTTGGCCTTCCGGTATTTTATATTTATCTATTAATTATTATTATTATTATTATTATTATATATATATATATATATATATATATGTGTGTGTGTAAAATGTTTACAAATGCAGGGAATTTGCTTTGCAACAAAAGAACGTAAAATGCAAACATCCTGGAGCAAAAGCATTGTCTGGAGAGCTTGAAAAATATTTTTGTTAAAAATAAATAAATTTTAAAAAGTTACAAAGTAAAACACCATTATGTTCGAATTCTCTACCTAAACCTATGTTTTATTTGACGGTTACTTGGAACAGAAGTTGAGAAAATGGATTTTTTTCCCCCTTCATAATCGTCATATTGTTGAGCTTAGTTTAAACATGCAGTCTGGCGTAACAAAATACTAAGGCAACAGGAAATATCAATCGGAACAGCGTTATTCTCAAATTGTGATCCACGCAGCGGCCACATTTAACTCTGTTTTGCCCAGTACAACAACAATATTATGCTACATACAAAGATAAGCTTCAATACACAGAAACGAAAGGAGATCGAAGACATTTTCTACGTGATAACTGTTACTGATCCTTAATGTTGTACAATATGAATCGTTTGCAGTCATTTTGCAGTGGCTTGTTGAAATTCAGTATTATTGTTTGACCTAAAGTTACAATGATATCGTTTTGTGTTCTTTTACGGGTTCTAGAAGGCTAATAGGAAGATCGTTCTGATTTGTTTATGTGATTATGTAGACACCTTGTCAATCCATATTTGTACACAATGGATTTGCCTTTACCCTAAAAATACTTCTTCATGTTTTTCTTAATGAAGTTTTAGATACTTAGGTGGATAGGACAGCGACAGAAAATCTTCGGGAATTGTTTTTTTTTAATCCTTTTTGCAAAAATCAGCAAGTTAAAGTGTTTCTTTGAAGTTTTTTTTCTAATTCCTGTTGAGATTTGGGCATATTGATTGTTTCTCTGAGCATATACATTTGCATCTTTCTTCTCAAGCTAGATTTTGTTTTCTCTTTTAAATATTCTGTTATCTAAATTTGCCTCGCAAAGCACCAGTTTCTCCTGCAACAAATTTCGCAGAAATTTCATGACACTATATTTTACTGGGACCAACAGATGGATTAATCATTGTTTTGAGAACTTTGAATCAGACCTATTGACCTTAAAAAGATAGTTTACCTGTGTGTGGATATACACAAAGAGCTCTATAAAGATAGGTGTCATAAGATTTAGTCAAGGTGTCCCGGAGTCTCCTAGTCATATGAAATGAGCTTTTCACTCAGTTTTCCCGTTAATTATAATCTACACAATAGACTGACAATACAGTCATTTCATTTACGATCAAATGAGTCCAGGATATGATATAATGTGAGTAAATGGATCACTCAAATCTTACATGCCATCTCAGAGCATTGCGACGATACTGAGATCAGTGGAGACAAGTCAGCTAGAAGTTACAGCTTATCAATAATACGGAATTTATATGTATCAAAGTTTGTTATTATCAGGGATCAGAATGGACGGTTAATGACGCCATGTTTGTTCAGAATTAGGGGCTGGCTTGACCGCCATCTCCGCGCGCATGCTACTACTACAGACCGTGGAAACCAGGCCAGATACTACTACAACTCGGCCTTGACCTTTTAACTGGGTAAATACAACAGCTAACTTCTCCTGAAAAAACTACTGCGCCGCGGGAATCCAAATAACAATATTGAGTTTTCACGAAACACGTCGTCTCACTTCTCTTTATCGAACTTAATCTTGATTGAAAATATGATCTTAGGGTGCAGTCGCAAGCAAACACCGTTGCCATTTGCACGACCGACGCCGCTGCTCGACAAAACCATTAATGACCAGACGGGATCGACCTGAACTAGACGCCTGTCTCCAGCCGGCAATCCCTCGTACAACAGAACATTCACCTTTTTACTATTACTCTTCTTATTTTTTCTTGTTTCATCCACTCCAGGCTTTGAAGCTCTGGGAAATTTGGCGAGTACCAGAGAACGGAAAGGTGAAAAAAAAAAACAAACAAACAAAGCAAGAAACACAGAGACAGAAATAAAAAAGATAAAGAGAGAGGGAGAAACAAAAACTGGGCAAAGTCCCTCTGACAGACAGGACAGTGATAGGAAAAGAGAAAAAGGGGATGCTGAAGAGGAACGAGATGGAGAGAAGGAAGAAGACAGAAAATTAATAACAGCAGCCATAATAAAGCAATAATTGATATGACTCGTCTGAATCAGCCGGGTTAGCTGTATTGAGAGAGAAAGAAAGAGAGAGAGAGAGAAAGAGAAGGATAAACAGACAGACAAAAAAGATATACGGACAGACAGATAGACAGATAGACAAAATTCAGAGACAGAGAAAAGCAGAAAAGAAAAACGCGACATGAAAACAACATCATCGAGCAAAATAATAAAAGCTTAGCAATCTTCATAGTAAAAACAGAAATGGCACCTGGTAGCTAAGGCAAGCAGTGGTAATAAGATGATCAACACTATGGAATGATATCATAGTTACTGCTCTGTAGTAATAGTACTGTACTGGGAGGGAGGAGGGGGGTCCAAGATTTATGTAATGATAGTCTGACCCCATCCTTATTTTTCCCCTCTATTCGTTCTTTTTATCTCTTTAAGTCATTCCTCTTTCTTCTCCCTCTTTCTTTCTCTCTAAAGGTCAGGAGTCCTGGCTTGATGGTAGTAAATCGCTCTGACCAGACTGGATAGCGACGTGGAGTAGGGTGATAAAGTTGTCCTCAGCGACGCTGGACTTTCTGCTGGCGGTACTCTGCCCCAGAAAGTCTCTGGGCGTCGGGCGATGCTGATCTTTTATAAATTGCAGGAAACTTTCGCTGTTCAAATATCAGGTCTTCTTTTTTTTTTCGTCCCTGTTTGGATGACGAAAACGGCAGAACTGTTGCACTTTTTTTCTGTTACATAATACTAATTATCAAACTGGATTCGACAGCCTTGCGTCAAGTCAGGGTTACATATTATGTCTCTAACAGAGTGTTTCTAAACAGTAATGTAGACCTTTTAAAGACATTCAGGATAACAATAAACACGATTTTTCACATCAGTGGTCAATTGTAGTACCAAATAATAGTTGGCATTTTATAGGGTTTATTCCTTTACAATACAATGCAGTCATTCTCTAACGGCTTTTCAGTCTATTATTACCCCGACAGGCGCAACTGAGACATTCACGTGCGTTCTCTGTTTCCTGGGTAACGCACAAGATGGTGCTTATAAACTGTTCAATTTGTCAACAGTTTAATAATATCAATTATTATTTTCATCATGGTCAGGATTTAATTATAATGGATCCAAGTGAAAATGAGTGAAAGATCAGAATCTGTATTCCCGTTCAGCTCTGATCTGATCAAACAGGATTGCCATTGATCAAGCCCTATATGCGGTGCTAATGACGTTTCGTTGATGGTATTATATCTGACATTTTATGCTGACATTGTTTGCTTGTTGTTATTGTTTTGTCTTTGTTGATGGCGCTGCTGTTCTTGATTCTCTAGTTACTGTTGCTATTGTTGCTCAGCATGATACACTTGTGGTTGATGCTGTTATATACTTGATGCCATTAATAGTATTACTGTTGTTGCTATTCTATTTATATATGTTGCACATATATAAAGTATTGCATCTCTGAAAACGAAGCAAAAGTACCAAAGTAACTGGGGACAAACCTTATTAGCATAACAACAAGAACAAGAACAAAATACATTAACTGAAATAAACTGTGGTTGTCAGTACCCTTTACGGGGCACGACAGCAAGTCATGAGCAGAGATCTGAGTGAAACATTTCATTGTAAGATATTAAATTTATGTACTTTGGATCATTGACACGAATACATGACCCCGTGAGTGATTTATAAACAAGCTCGAAAAATGTATCTCATCGCCACCCCTTCTAGTACTTATAGTCCTATTAGATTTGATTACGTTCTACCCAGGCAATTTCATCTTCGCACATCTTATAAGCTTCTTCCATTCGGAACCTGGGGACAGGGTATATCTTTAGCAATAAGGATCACATTATAGGACAGTAGGACAAAAGACTGCGGTGTCTCAACCACACAGAGTACAGCAGTTTTTTCCGAGTTCATTTCAGGATGAATAATAAATAGATGCCATTTATATAGCGCTTATGCCCGCACATTACATGCTCCCTATAGGCTTTACAATTTACTATTACGCCGACAAATCCAGAGGAGACATTCACACATGTCCTCAGCTTTCTGGGATGGATGGAAGATGACAGCTAGCTAAGAGCTCTAATCTGTATTAGTTATGTGTCTAAACTCGGGTACCCCCATCTTAACTTAGATAAGTCATGAAATGTGCTAAATTGTCTTTCTCGAGGACAAAGAGACTTATGATTCCGAATATCGCGGCCAAACCTTTAGGCTACTGACACAACACGTTGGCGTTCATTCCTTTGCATTATAGGGATAGGTAAACCAAATTAATGGAAGCAAAATGTAATCACTAAACGAGTATAATCAGAATGCCCCCCCCCCCCCTTTCCCTTCCAACGCCTCTCCCGAGCAGCAAATAGTACTTTGTTTCTTGTTATCTTATTAAGCCTGTGAATCTTCTCACATACTAACTGCTTACATATAAAAACATAAGCTTGATTTTGATAGCATGGAATCTAGTTAACTGTATATGTTACATCTAAAAAAGTCTTGAAGTTATCAAAAATAACCAGTTCTATCATAGTGTATTACAGGCATAGCTAGCTTGTAGGTTCCTTCTGTCTCCCGAAACAATGGCAACGTCCTGTTTAGTCACTCGAGCACGGTTAGAACACCGTCTGAGGGGGCTCGCTCAGTAGTCCAACCTGTGCTTGACAATCTCTGCCACAGTTGTAGACAAAACTGGATGGCTGACTGATGGCTTGGTTTTGTTGTTACTCCTTCCTACCACTTCTTTTGTCCTTTAATTGTTGGAATCGCTTTGTTTCGCATTGTGCTCTAGGCATACTTTTGTGATATAAAAAAAGCATATAAAGTTGACAAAATAAAAATTCTTAGGGCTTCTTTATAATATCTTTACAGTATTTTACAGGTACTGCGTGCTTCTGTTTATTTCATTTCCGTTTCTCTGTTGAACAAGATCGGCCATCATGGTAAAGGTGTGACGCATTTGAGTCAACTGACGAAGATACATAGATCTAGATTTAGCCAGCCAGTCACAGTGAATCCACTTTTGCTGGCTGGATTAGACGGGTTTTGCTGCTACGGGGTTATTTTTCGCCAGCACTAATAACTTCTTAGCACACATCTCAACATGGGATCTTGAAAAAATATATACTTCTTTACTCTGTTTCCTTTGTGTGATAAACAGTTGTAATCTTTCAAATTCTGGATTCATATTAAACATTTTGAATAAAGGAGAAGAAAAAGAAGACGAAGAAGAAGAAGAAGAACGAAGAGATACAGAAAGAAAAAATAAGCTATCGGCCAGAAACTTATACACAGAATGACACAACAATAATTACGAGAAGGTGAATCCAAAGTGTGCAACGTAAATGGTATGAGACAATCTGATTTCTTCCATTTCTCCCTATTTTCTAACAAGCGTGAGATGTAAATAGTTCAGTTTCCCCCAGGATGAAATTATAACATCGTTTTAGCTCTCCTCGTCTTGACATTTCATTCAAAAATATGATTACCTGATATCTTTCACTGCGGGGAAGAAAAGAACAACAAGGCACAAAAGTTGTGTAAATTGCACCAAGCCAGGAGTCTGTCTTCGAGACACGTTAAGCGATATCACTAAACTAATGTTGAGTTCAAATCCATGTCAAATTTAAGAAAAAAAAAGAGCTTAGGTTGCTTAAAGATAATTTTTACTTAGCCAACTATGTCAAATTCACTGGTATAAATATTCCTCAAGAAGAATTTGTATGACCCTTTTCATGTTTTTCAAAGTTTTTAAGATTATAAAATGTCTTGCTCGCCACACATAATCCGAGATGGTGGCCGTCTGCCGGAAATTCTTGGTAATCGACACTGCCAAAACTGCATTTCCATCTGTTTGGGTATCTTCAATTTAAACTTTACACCGCTGTAGCCTTAAAACCACTTTGAGTGAGAAAATGAGAAAGAGAAAGAGAAAAGAGAAAGAGTGATAGAGAGAGAGGAGAGAAAGTGTAAAATTAGAAAACGAAAGAGAATCATTCGTTCGTAACCTGCACGAGGAAATCTGTTCTTTATAAAATTATGTTCTTTGTTGTTGTTGTTGTTGTTGTTGTTATTGTTGTTGTTGTTGTCAATATATTCTTGAAATACATTGAAGTTTTCTCATAACTATTCTGTTTTACCTGAGAGCTTCACATGACTGAATAAAATCAGGTGGGATTTTTTAGCATTTTGCTTTGAAACTTTAGGACGGACTGTCTATCGGTAACTAGCAATACACTAAAGGAGACTAACAACAGTCTGCAGAACTCGATATTGTAACAAATTGAATAAACTGATGAAACTGACATCGTTATCATCATTTTATAACAATGTCTTAAAATATAAGACGACTATCTACCGGCAAAAAACTATCAAAAATAAGCAAATAACAATAGGAAGAATTTGATATATCAGCAATTGAACAAGGTGATATGATCATTATCATCATGAAGTGTTGTGAGAAAATGCAGTTGAGATGAGCAATCCAGGAACCCCATTGCACTCAGTTTTCTGCTGTTCACAACAGTGTGATCACAGCCTGACCAACTCATACTTTGGCATTGTCAAGCCAGGCCCTGCGTGGTCTGTCCTTACTGCCTTTACCTTTCACTGTGTCATGGATTAGACAAGGATTGTGGCTGTTGACATGGCTTAGTCATGTTAACTTGCAGCTCCTCAAGACGACTATAAGATATTCTTGTTTGTCCTGCAGTCTGTTTGATTTTGCTCGCTGGTCTTGTATTCAGAATTCTGGACATCCAGGAAGTGTCCATAGGACCTGGAATATGGACTATCAAGACTTAGTAAACACACAAAAATGCCATAGTCTGAGAGTTCAGCATGATGACACTGACAATTCAAAACTATACGATCCCAAAACTGGAGCTGAAATCCTGCCTCATACCTCCAATCAGAGTTATATTGAACTGGTAACAGGATAACCTTTTATTACGAGGACGTCACGACCCTTAAGCGCTATGAAACATTATGATTGTAGGCTGCATCGAACAGAAAAAAAAATTATGATTGTAAATCGAGCGTTACTGTGTCTCCAGTTCCATTTCCTCGGCCACGTCTTCACCAAGCAAAAAAATAATGAAACTACAAACCGGGGTTTAACCATAAAATGTATATATTCCCTTCGCCACGTAATCAGTAATTTGGAATTGGACAGGTTGACGTGCAAAAAAAAATAGTATGCATCTATTTATTTATTTACTGTTTATTTATTTCTTGTTGACAATAATATGCTACATATACGTGAACAAAATGCTTTATTTTTATTAACCATGATAGCATTACTTAGAAAAATGCCAGACATAGAATGTTTATTTACAAACATGGGTCAAACGGCGTGTATTCCGATTCATCGAGAAAATAATGACATTCAGCTGAGTGCTCTCTCGCCCCAGTAGGAAACGGGAGGGAAGAGGTGGCGGGAGGGGGGGGGGTGGGGAGAGAGAGAGAGAGAGAGAAAAGAGAGAAGAAACGGGAAAAAAAAAGAAAGAAAAAATATTCGGAATTCCCCTGCAAAAAGTCGGTGGACGACGAATCTCTGTAAACAATTTGATCAAACAGATAAAATCTCCTAGTGATTTCTTCTCCCCGCCGTTTTGTTTTCATACGAGATTTTGATTTTGGAATGTTGGAATGTCAGCTTGATTCGGCAGCCATCGTCGACAGACAACAAAGTGAGCCAGCAATATCAATCGTTTTCTTATTTATTTTCCTTGCTTGTTTTCATCTTATATTCGTTTATTGTTCTTTTTCATTTTGTTGTGTCTGCTGTTCTTTATTTGTTTTTTTTTTCATGTTTCATGTTGCCAGTAAAAGAACGTACAATAAAAGAAAGCGACCTTCTCAAAGGCGGTACCTTTTCGCTGCTTGTTTATTCTTTTTGCACGATCCTATTCTGTTTTATGTTTATTTTATCAATTTTATTTTCTCTTAATTACTAAATTTTTTATTTTACCTTTTGCTATGGATGCACATAGAGAAAGAAAAAATGCATGATAGCAATCAGGTCGTGGTTGATGCCCTTACTGTTTATCATGCTGTTATAATTTAATTAGGTGGCGGCTATTGAGGCCATGTGACCACAATAGACCAAAAGTCTATTGAGGCTACGTGCCCTCAGCTCTGTTGACTTCTGAACAGTGTTCACCACACACCGTTTTAGTACCGAAATGTATCTGGCTAAAAATGCTCACCTGGCCCAAACCCAAATAAACTTTCCACACGGCCGCAATAGTCACTCCGTAATAATTAATATGCCCTTGGGCAGTAAAGTTTTATGTAATCTAATCTTTTCTTATAAGTAAACCAGCTGTCAAAACGTGGAAATTTGCTCAACCTCTCTTGTAAAACTGCGAACTTTCTGTGTAACAACAATAACAACAACACACACACATAAACACAAAAGAAAGAAAGAGAAAAAAAATCATCACAGCACCATCGTTGCCCCGGGCATATTATGCCCTCTTTGCTTTAAACTCATTCAGCATCAACTCAGTTCCCTCCCTGTTCCGTGACAAAATTAATACAAGAAAACAACAATTGTCTTTGAGCAAATTTTATCAGCGTCTGTAACAGTGGAGATTATAGGAGTTAATATCACAGCAGGAGAAGCAGCAGTAGACGAACCGAGAGCATTAGTAGTGGTAGAAGTGTTATAATAACAGAAGCAGTACTAGGAGCAGCAATAGAAATAGTAGTTTGCAGCAGCAGCGGTAGTTCCACTGCCAATACTCTTACATTCCCCGTAGTAATACGATAAACATTTATCTACATGTAATGTTGAATGACTGTGCATGATTTCCAAGTGGTTGATACAAGTAAGAAAATATTACAATTTAGCAATACTAGAAACATACTATTTTGCTGGGAAATGACATCTTTAGCACTTAAAGTACACTGAAGCAGGAAGGCAATATTCGGGCTCTACAATATAAACTACTAGAGCTACATCCAAATTCCACTTAGCTTAGGCTACGGTAACATTAAAATCCACTTTTGTTTTCTTTTCCTACTTGCAGCTTTAAGACAGACATGTGGTATGTGGTCCTTATCATAATGCTGCCATTGTTTTTCATATGATTTTGTTTTATCTGTCCAGTCGCCGTCGGCGTTGGCTACCGCAGTCAATGAGAGCGATAGGATGATCCTTCTCCATTTGTTCATCCGGTCTTCGCTGTCTTTGCTGACTTCATAGATTTTCGTGGCGCTGGATTCCGTGATGTTGCCAGTGAGAGAAACGTGATCTGCATCTTTTGCTTCTTACCTTGCTTCGTGCTTGAAAGATATAAAATATGGCCAGTTTCTTGGTTCCGTAGTGCATGATCTACATGTCATGTTGTAGATGTTCACAAAGTCATTATTCAAAATAGTGATTGTCCCACTGTAATAAAATTAAGCATCTGTTCATAATTGCCTTCCAAAGCAAAATATCTAACATGCTTGTACACTAATATGCTGCGCAGAAGGCTACTGTGAAATAAAATGAAAATGAAAAGAATGAAAGGTCAGTGTCGTTCCAAGAAAAACTGTTTCATGTCGCAATGAAGATCATTACCCCGCGGCCGGTGCTCGACATTGCAGCAAATCTTCATTGTAGTTCTGATCCCAGATTTGACAGTTTGCTTTTTGCATCTAATTTTTCTCTTATTTGTAGATTTTATAACCTCTCAGTTTTTCATTAGGGTGTCATCGGAATTGTGCTTATTTCCTAATGATTTCGAAATATATGCCTTTTTTCTACGTAGCTGTACGGTGCTTGTAGGGATAAGGTGGTAAGACTCGACCATCACCGGCATGGTTAGTGCTTAAATGGCTGACCGCTTAGGCACACTGTCCGCCGTACACTATTCGCGCAGATGGGACCAAAGCATCTATGACAAGAAAAACACATTCTAGACAGGTTTCAGAGCTGATATTAATGATAATGATGATGCTGTGGTTGATCGGATAAAGAGCCAAAAGGATTTGAAAAATTCGCCAATACCTCATTTTTATTCAATTTTTAAATTGTCAAGTTTTACAGATTGTTGTTTATTTATCTTAGTACGTTAAGGTAGTTGCCGGTAGGCAGTCTGTCCTAAATAATAAGAAATTTCTATAAAATGATACCGTGACTGATGATGATTATGGTGGTGATGATGATGTGGGTCTCTGCAAAGATTAGACGTAGTTGGAACGGTAGCTTCATCATTTCCCATTTTGTTCCTCTTTGATGTCGATCATGAAGTAACAGATCTAGTTAAATACTCCTAAGGCAAATCCTGACGCAAAGAAAAGAAAGGCGAATTCGCTTGTTCGTTTCTGGACCTAAGATGGTTACACACCTCAAGTGTGACGTCAAGTAGGCTGGTGGTAATCTGTGGAAAAAAAACTGCCGAAAAAGAACATTACATGTAAATGTTAAAACAACATAACAAAAACAAATGCGGCCACAATATGCACGTGCTGTTAGTCATACCGCAACTATCCAATCACAACCACTTCAAGTCGCCGAAAGCTAGAGGGAAACATAAAAGATCTAAGTACATGTCCTGGTGTCTTGACTTGTTGAATCAGTTGTCCTCTGCGGGTTTTGGCGCTTCCACCGGAAGACTGTCTGCGGCATGTGGACATGGCGGACATTGGGTCCCTCTTGATGGGCGGAAACACTTGAAGTGCGTAGGAGGCAGAGTGAAGTGTATTGGCATGATAAAGAAAAGTAGCTTCGATATCGTGGGGCTGATTGTGTGTGTGTGTGTGTTAGGTTTTTTTTATTTGTTTTTGTTTTATTTTTTCAGTCAGGCCACATTTCTTGTCTACTTTCATTTATTTATTTATTCATCTTTTGTTTCTTGTATTTTTGCAGCTCTGTCCGTTGTAGAAGTTTATACTTACTGATCGAGAAAAAGACGGGGGGAAAACAATGAGAGGAGGAAAGAGAGATCGAAAAGAAAAGACGTGCGAGAAAGGATGCGGAATGTTTTTTTTTGTTTCTTTAAGATAGGCAGCGGAAGCATCGCTGACCACGCAAATAAGCAGGAAAGTGGAAGGAGATCAAGGTGACATCGATGATATGACAGAGAAAGCGTGCAATGGGACGACAAAAGAACAAAAAGACAGGACAGCTTGTGAGGGAGATGTATAATAGTATGTCTGTGTATTTTGATTTGTGTCTTTGTCTTTGTTCACATACTGAGAGGGGATTAATAAGCTCTGGAGAGCGAAAGGGACGTGAAAAGGGCAAGAGACAATTAGTTGTTTTTTGCTTGACAATGTTAAGCTAATGGGCAACAGGCTCCATGCTGGGCGTCTGCAGAGCGTCATCAACAGATCAGCAGATTTCGGAGTAAGGTGACCGCAATGGCACTAATTCTCACACCATCGTATCGTGATTGTCCAGGCAATAATAGATTGTAAAGCGCTTAGAGCGTGATTGTGCTGTTTAGGAAAAGGCGCTATATGTACACGTCATCTATTAATCCTGTGTCCGGCAAGCCATCTCACATGTGGATAAACCTTAGTCGTTTCCGGTACAATACTTCTTAAGGTTTTAACTGTGGACACTTTATTTCTCTGATTTGTTTGAAATATATTCTTATTATTTACATTTTTTGTTTGTTTATTTTGCTTTTGTTTGTTAGTTGTTTGTTTTTCGTGTTGCTATTAAAAAAATTTTAAAATTCCCACTGATTTCTAAAAGTTCTGAGAACACGCTTCTCACTAAAGCTTCAAGATGATATGAAACAAATGTTTGCCCAATATCATTTTGAAAATATGAAACATAGAATGCTTCTATTTCAAATATGGAACAGTTGGATGGGCGTTAAGAGATAATGCCGTTAGGGGAAGGTAAGAAAATATTATCCCTACAGATCAGTGTTTTTGTTTCTTCATGTGTATCTATTATTATATTGTCCTGTGTTGACGGGGTTTCCTTTCATTTCACTGTAAAATTGATTCTCGATAAATAGTGCATAACCATAGCATAGGAACGTATAGATCCGTACATTATATTATTAACAGCTAAGAAATAAAAACAGACATATTGCCTGTAAGGTCATTTCTGGAGCACTTACAATTAATCTTATTTAATTACTTAGGGAATTCCCATCATCACCTCCTCCGATAGAAATACTAGGATATGTCTGCACTCAAAATAGATTAATTAAGATTATTGAAACTTGATATTTTCCAGATGCACAGCACGATTAGGGAAAGCTTTTGCACAATGGTGAGGTTATGTTCAGTTATCGAAGTAAAGCAACGACCGGCGTATGGGACAACAGCCTGTGGGTACACCCACATGCTGTAGACCCCTAGGGTAAATGAGACTCATAATCCTTGATTGGTAAACCAGTCTAGGACCAAAACCCCAAACTTCAAACCTGCCCGGACAGAAATGAGCCTCACTTTGTCCAATGGCCCAAGACCAGCAGAATGTCATCTTATTTGTCAGTGGCATTATGATGACCTTAGGTGATAATGATGATGATAATGATGATGATGATGATCTTTTGTATATGTTATTTGCTTTTTATCAATTGTTTGATTAGTTGCCGGTTGGACAGTCTTGTTATATTTTATAAGATGATGGTGATGATGATTTTTCATATTGTTTTTCAACTTTTTTGGTGTATTTGATTAGTTGCCGGTGGACAGTCGTCTTAATTTTAAGACATGTTTCGTAAAATGATGATAATGATGATGATGATGATGATGATGATGGGTGATGATGATGATGATGATGATGATGATGATGATGACGCTGATGCCCTGATGAAGGGCCAAAGGAGTTTAAAAATTTGGCTAGTTCCATCGGTGTTTTCAATTTTTCACTTTGGAGTCATTCAATGTATTAAGTATGTTATCGGTTGACACTCCGTCTTAAGTTTCATGACATGTTTATAGAATGATGATCATGACTGTGATTAAATTTTTATTGACACATTTTTACTTTCTTGACATTTATCTGGTAAATATAGACCAAAAAAAAAAAAAATCTTACCCCGAAAAGATTGCAGATAGCAAGAGTACTTCATGATTAGATGAGCAAAAAAACCCCAATTAATATAGCCTAGTAAAAAAATCATATTAAAATAGCTTATTTCTTTTCGAATTGTAGCTGTGTATGTGTTGGGGAAAGAATTACAGGGAAAATGAGAAAAAAGGAGGACGAGAGGAAGGAATTCTATCTCTACACTATCAATAAATAGGCCTACATATTTTACATCATAATCCCTGTCAATATTGTGGGATTTCGTTGAATTAAGTCTCTTACATAGCTTTCAAAGATTGTCTTTGTTATGAAACAATAACAAAAATATATTCTTTTTTTTTTTTTTGGATTACAGCTAGCAAAATTGTTGCCTCTTCGATTCTTTGGATGTTCTCTACACTTCTTTAAAACCCATTTCACATTGCTCTTCTTACATGCATAGCATATTATGAATGTTGCTGTGAAACTGTAGACAAAGGTCTACTTTATTAAGGCAAATTTCTCTCTCTCTCTCTCTCTTTCTCTCTCTTCTTCTTCTTCTTCTTCTGCTCCTTCTCAATGTTTATCAATCCATCCATCTATTATCCATCCATCCACCCATCCATTCGTCTATCTATCTATCTATCTATCTATCTATCTATCTATCTATCTATCTATCTATCTATCTATCTATCTATCTA
>JBCEWB010921289.1:0-15552 GCA_039654565.1 Peronia peronii
CTATCTGTCTGTCTGTCTGTCTGTCTGTCTGTCTGTCTGTCTGTCTGTCTATCTATCTATCTATCTATCTATCTATCCATCTCCATCTGTCTATTTTTCTAACTATCCGCTTGTCTGTCTCTCTGCTGTATGTATGTCTAGCTTTCTATCGATGAATCTATTAATTTTCTTATCTATTTAATCGCCTGTGTAACCGGCTTGTGCTCTATGTATTCGACAACCAAACTTAACGCTATATTGTATTTATTTTAGGAGGGAATGGGGACGGTGCCGGTCACGAGCATAATCTTTTGAATGGTTGAACTAGGGACCTTTAAGCTTCAAATTCGGATTCAGCATCTTTAAATTAGACACAAGATGCCATTCTGTTCTTGTTAGTATTGTTCGGTTAATCCGATAACGCGGCCACATTTGATTTTCTGTCTTGAAACTCAGCTAATTTTAAAAGCTTAAGACTCCTAGAGCACTGAATGTAATTGACAGAATTTTTATAAATTAATGAGACAGCGTTACATAAAAGCTAATATGCTGCTTTAAAAAAAAAGTCATAAAATGTCTGTCATAAATTTTTGACATATGTATGCTGACAGATGTTTTTTTTTTTTTTTCTATTTCTACGAAAAATCCAATTTTCCATCGGACAAGTGAATAAAATTTAGGATGCATATTACTGAAACACATGCTTTGGAATAAACATTCACATTTGCAGGTCAAGTGACTCAGAAATTTTAAAGAAAAGTGAAAAAAAAAAACCCATATATCTTGAGATAATTGTAACTGAATTTTCAGGACGGTTTTAAACACTCTTGTAGTGGTACAGCTTTTGGTGCGGTTTTGGAGCATAAAGCAAATGCTTCTGGCTCCAGCAGTATTATTATTATTATTATTATTTTTCGTATCAGAGGGGTCGAAAGTGTCGAAGAACACATATATCGATTTTGATATAAGACCCCAAAAACCTCATTTTCAGCTCCTCCCCCTCCCCCATCTCTTTATCAACAAACGTCACGTATATGTGCTCTTGTTGCATTGGCTGTAGTCAGCATTTTCAGTTCAGATCAGATCATGTTTCTGCCCTGAAACGACATACTTACTTTGTTTTTATGTGAAACTTGCGTATTTTCGTAGGCAGAAAACAAATTTTAACTCTGTGTCTCCTATTAAGGAGTAACTTGATGGTAAAGACCGCATACTTTTTATCTTGATCTTTAAAAAAAATATATATATGTGCTTCTATAAGGAATGTTCTAAATCGAGCTAAAAAGCAATGTTGTCGAAGCATTTATGAAATACGGTTAGTTGAAGCAATACAAAAGTCCCTTTTTCCCCCTTCAATTTGTAATCTTCTAATTATTTCACGCTGTAGTCGTTCAACCTCGCTGTAGCATGTCTTAACTATGCTGTCATTGTATGAGCGTTAGTATGTATATGTTTTTTGTATAAATGCTTGTGTGTGTGTATGCGTGTGTGTCTGTGTGTGTGTGTGTGTCTGTGTCCGTCTGTCTCCGTTCTTGTGATGAACAGTCATAGCATGGCATTGAAAACATACCTATTTAGAGTATGGCAATTGAAATCTAATGGTTGCTAATAATGATAAACAACCTACCATGTCTGTAATATAGTTCTACATTTTCAGACATCGTCCTATTTGGATTTGAAAGAGAAATTCTTTTGACAGCTGTGTCAGAGATAAATAATATCGGGGTGGAGAGGGAATAAAATATCCGTTTGAATGTTAAAAGAACATAGCATATAACGTTCTGGAAAGAAATATATATTCTTTAAAAATGTTTTGCACAGGCATCAATCGCTAAAAAAAAAAAACATAATGGAATGGATGACGACTGCCCCTGTTTCATTCTTTGAATGAGTTCGTGGACAGCTAGCGGTACGCTACCTTGCTCTTGTCTACTTGATTGTCCTATATAATGGGAACTCATCATACAAATTGTTGGGCAATTATAATATGATGTTACGAAAAATATTTCGTTTTAAAAATACGTCAGATCTATTTTCTGTTTTGTGGTTTTAGACCTAATTGCTTTATGATAAGTTGCAGATAGCAGAAGATAATACTTAATGCTTTCTTTACTTATTGTGGTTTAGATATGGTTTAATTGAAGAACAAATTCTGGAGCGGTTTAGCACACGATGATGATGCTGATGATTTTAGAATGTTCAGTTACACATGCCAGAGCGTGTTCGACTTGTTCATGTTATGAAATCGCATTGTTCATATCCATATTGCTATGGTACAATCAACAAAATAGAACAGGAGATAATAAAGACACCCTATACTTCCACATTTTGTGCTGCTTTACATTTTCGTCTGAATTCATAACTAAATGTGAGGTCATGCTGGTTGTGGATCTGAAGCTAGTAAGGTTGTGTGTGAAGACGTTGCTGTTCTTAACTTTGAATAATATGTGGAAAGGGGAAGAGAGGAGGAACATAACATAAATTAATAACATAAATAATTTGGTGATTGAAAAGTTTCAGTTTTTATAAGCGTTCAAGAGCTGAACTTTCATTAAATAACATAGAGCAATACCATGTTTGCATATTTTAAGTGTATATGGTCAAGAAACGAACACTGGGATGGTGCGATCATGTGTCCCCATCGTTAGGCTTTGCAAAAGCCATCTTACAAAGCACAGTCGGAGGCAGCCGTAGGAGAGAAAGACAAAAGAAGAGATGGAGAGACAATATTCGAGAATGGACAGGAGTGAGATCTGCAGATTCTCAAAGAGCACTGGAAGACAGAGAGGGCTGGAGAAAGTTAGTGGTCTCATCTCCAAAGGGCCTTACATAAGCAGAGTGCAGGTGTCGTAGCGGCAACACCGATGCAGGATATATTTACCCACTTATGCTACAGGACTAGTTTTTGTCCTGCTCTTAAACTAATAAGACATGGAGATTATACACTTTGAAAGGGATTTCAATGTCAAGAGGAGACACAACATCACTGCAGAAGAAACTTATGTCCATTATGCATCATCTGTGCGAGGTGAAGAGAGGGATATGCTTCAACCTAGGTGTTCCTAGACTGCTACCTTTCAATGAAAATCCTCGCAGCGCATTTACAATGTCTTATCAAAGAAGGTCAGTCTTCACTGTGTTTCGCATTGCCTCATAGAATTGATGACCGGGATTCTAACCATTAATTGATCTATCATCAGTCCAAAATAATCTTCATTCTTGATTTTGTAGTCCTTGTCAGATTCTATGATTTCCATTTTTTTTTTCGAGTCATCTTTTTCTGCTACAGTTTTTCCCTCTTTGTTATAAGTATTATGCAACAGCATTCTGTACATGCTTGTAACACTTCTTTGACGAATTTTTATTTTTATTTTCTATATTTAAGAAAAAAAAATTCTCTCCCTTTCATTTCCTCACCTCTTTCTGTCTGTCTGTCTGTCTGTTTGTCTCTCTCTCTCTCTCTCTCTCTCTCTTTTAAACAGTCCACTAGAAGATGTTTTTTTTTTTCTTTTCAGTATGTGCGTTCTTCGATTCATCCAGAGAACTGATTATCCAATAGCTCATAGTTTACTGTTACAGATAATTTAACATTAACTTTTCTGTTATCTATTTTCTTTTTCGTCTATTAAGTTTGGTATTTTACACCTGTAATAACATAGGTTGATCAAAAAACAAACAAACAAACAAATCAGTTAATAAACAGTGACGGTTTTATTGTAATCATTTTATTCCAACCTTCGATTGGACCACTACAGGCACACATGCCATATGCCAAGCTTAAAGCTGCCTACACATTTAGTGGCCGATCCCCGGCGATTAGTCTGCGTCCGTGGTCAGTCGGATGGATCAGCGAGTACTGGTGGACTATCGCACAGCATAATAATGTTCGGATCACTAACGACCGATCTTTGGCCGTGTTGAAAATCAAGCGATTCCTGAAATTTGATCGTTTGGGATTGCTCGTGTGGGCAAGAGGTAGCGCAACAGTATCTCTTGGAGTCCCCACTATTATGCACTTTGTTCACATCGGCGGATTTTCCATAAGTAGATCCAGTGATGTGATCTTTTCAAAATGACATTAGAACCATTTCCTCAAATCTTATACTTTTAATCACACAGATCTATGTACTTTCAACAGAATATAACAGAACATATTTATATCAAATAAACAAAGCCTGTCATCTGTAATGTTTATATCAAAGATTTCTGCTCACGTCTCCAGTGTACAATTTTATCTTTGCGTCTGGCAATTTGAACTTCATTGGGAAACACAGGTGACTCGGGGAGGGGGAGAAAGGAAGAAATCCATATAGGATTGACTCGAATGTGTCTTTCCAATTTCCTCCGTTTACGAAGAGGTGTAAGAAACCACTGCTCTGGTGATTTCCATTTACATTTTGGTAATCATTCGGACTATTAAACTCAAGTCGTAAGTGTTATATAAAACAAATGCTTTGCAGAAAATTATACCTTCAGAGATGTGCTTGTTGTATAGATAAAAACCAACAAAAAGACGTGCCCCCCCCCCCCACACACACACATACACTTCCCACCCCTCTTACTCCCTTGTCCTTTGTGCAAACGCGCTTGATGAATCTCGCTGTTTGATGGTCAGTTTAATCTTCTTAGCTGGAAGATTTGTTTGATCTGAGAACTGCAGAAGCTCTTGCAAATACCTCACAAAACGTTTGCCTGTATTTGGTACTCATATTATAATAGAGGAAAATATTAACACTTGCGTTAATATTCTGGAATAAGAAACCGAATGACCAGATGGCAAAGAATGCATTTGTGTATCTGCCGAGAAGACTGAATTCTGGAACGAATATGGTTACTCCTAGGATGAGAACACTGGGAACATTACAAGCAATCAGTACTGTAGCTATCAGAGTAACCATCTTCACTGTCTTCTTGTCTCGGTTGGAGATGGATTCTGATTGTTCGTTGGCAAGAGTAGATTTTTGACGCCATGCAGACGTTTGGCCCAGCTTCCACACTAACACAGCCGTCAGCATAATCACCGCCACGAAGGATAAAATCCCATTCAAAGATGTTATGATAAATAAAATGCTCTTGTTGACAACGTTTACTTCCCTAGCAACCAAGCCAATCAGACTTTTGTTCTTCTCTGGGTAAAACTTCAAGCCGAAGTAGAAATTGGGGTATTCTGGACTGATAGCTAGTAGGTTCAAACAATAAATTATTACAATGATAACCACAGTGCGTTGTAAAGTGATAATCTGTTTGACTTTTAAAGGAATTGCTATGCTCAGCCATCTCTCGGCTGTTACGAAAACGGTTATCCAGCCTGTGATTCGGCTAAAACAAACACAGGGAACTCCCCCTGTTAAGTATTGAATCTCAGATGGAACAAAATCTATATCTGAGTTTTTGAGAACAGGGTTCATGCAAATATTAAACCACAGCTGCATTAGCAATGACAGTAGATCAGATATTGCAATCGCAAAAAAGCTGATATTAACAGTATAACTGAAACCTTGTTTAAGAAATACGATAATATTAATGAGGTTGGCCGTAATTCCTAGAAGACAAATGATAGTACAAATGAAGACATAATTAATGAGTTCAATCCAACCTCTTTGTTCAGTCGTCATAACACCTCGAAAAAGTATATTATCTGAAGGAATCTGGTTTGTGAACGATGTGTCATTTTGTGTATTATGCAATGACATCATCTTCTTTGAAATGAAAACTAGTAAAACCAGACAATTTTACAGGTGACAGATGTTGTTTCTTTAAGTTTTCCAGTCGAAAAAATTGACAGAGAAGTAACTGACTGGCTTTCACAAACCGTTCACTTCCCACAATTGTAACAACACTGTGAATGTTGCACGTGAGGAGCACTAAGTGTTGGAGAGAACACAGTATTCGCACATCAAGCCACGACTTTCTCTTAGAGATAGGCCTAATTGTCAGACAGTCTGCATAGGAAGTATTAATATTTGTAAATACAGAGCACTTGTAAGTTCAGATAGCAATTAGCAAAATGAGAATGGTACAAGGCTTTTCTGTCACTGTAAAAGAAAATCCTGTTTTTCATGCATAGATTAATTTGTGACGGCGTAAACTAAAAAACACCTCTGCTAGTAAAACATTGTTAACCATTTTTTTTTGTATTTATATAATTTATAGCTGTGTTATAGTAATGGAAAATGCTTGAAAACAGAAAGTATTTCGTTATATTCTTTCATTTCAGTAGTTTGGTGGTCAGCATCAGTCAACATGGCTGAAAATTGCAATGAATAATAGGAACATTCCTCCACACATTAAGTGTAGGCATAAAAACAGAAAGATTTAGATCTAATCCTGAAGAAAAAATTAATGGGAGAACAGAATGAAGAAGAAACATCCCAAGCACATATACAGCAGAGAGAAGAAGTAATAAAGAAATGCTAGAATTTTGTTTTATACATCTGAACTCAAGATCTCTGCCATCTTGACAGAAAGACAACCATAATGACAATAGCCTTAGAAAAGACAAAGTATCGTTACACTACCTTTTCCTGTAGAATCACACAATTTATAACGCTAACTTTAAAAACAATAATGATAATAATATCTGAAAGGAAAATTGTAGCAACGCCTAGAGAATCAAACATTTAGACTAAACTTAAGAAAGTGGCCAAAATTACTATTTGTCGGTAATATTGATCGAAGCTCTTACGTCAGCACGTACTTTTCGGAACCCTATGGCATTTCAGTTCAGTATATATATATATATATAATGAGCTGTTATAGTTCGGGACGGAAGGCAAATTGTTACGGGTGGTGCAAAATGTAATGACAATTTTCTTTCAAGAAGCTGTATGATATATTATAATGGCATATATTTGCTAATAGTTTCTGGAGCAAGATGCATCTTTGTCGATGTCGGTAACTAATATGAAGTGAAGGTAAATAGGATCAGAATCACATGGAAATCAAATCTCCATGTAAAGAAATATAATATTCTGTTTTCTTTCTTCTCAACACACTAGAATTACTCCTTTTCACAGTTTGCTTTTTTTTATACCTTGAAGAGGTTTTAGTAGGCATGACACGTACCAAAAACACCTGTAATTTCATACATCTGTACCTCGTTGTGTGTAAGAACTGACTGTGACTTATCTTAACACTGATTGCTCAAGAGTTAAATAAAACAATGCCAAAGGGGGAAAAAAGAAAGAAAAGAAACATGCATACAAATTATACAGCAGAGTAGTGTTATATCAGAATACCCATGGGCCATTTCTGTTTTCACTGCCAAAGCTCAGACTCAAGAAAACTTAAAATAATTATGATGATTGTAGAGTTCAGAATAATTACTGTCTTTCTTGCGTTTATTTTCGACCGGGGCTATGTGATAAATGTAAGATAAACGCATTGATTTCCTCGTTTTGAAAGAATTACAGTCTGATTATCCGTGGCATAGCACCTAGACCTACACTGGCATATTTGAACTTCACAGTTTTTTCCGCTGATATATACCTCGACAATATAATACTATGTGGACGAAAGAGGGAGAAAGAGGAAGGGCGGAATTACTCAAGGACAAGATGACATTTTGATCAGGCAGTGGAACAGCTATTACATATGTGTTAGCGTGAATCACTTATCATCACCTGCTATCCGAACTTTTTAAAAAATTGTATAGTTAAAAAAACACCTTAAACAGACTTCAACAAACTTAAATAGCCTACGCCTTTCAGACAAGGAATTTCTGATTATTTAGAACATTAGAAGATTCATTTTCCTATCCTATTCTTATGGAAAGATGAAGGTAATAAAAAGTATGTTTTCTTTTAGAATTGTACAAGCGCAAAGCAAACATTTGTTCTGCATAATCCAGGGACAGGACTAAAAATACTCTGTCTGGCCCGTGGATATATGCAGATGAAAGGTTTAAAACAAGTAGAGACATAATTATAATATCTGGCGTGGCAAAGATGAGAAACTGTTGGACAGGGTGAACAAATAGGTTCAAAGCACACGTTCTGGGAAATACTTGATTCCCCACCAAGTGAACTGCCCCTGCCAATTAAAATGATTCTCCTTAGTCAAATCTGATTAGGCGCAACAGCAAATTTTCAGGGACAGAGTTGATTCTGTTGACAATCCATCTTCACTGGCCTGGATTTCCTAAAGAAAGAGAGAACGCTCAGCAGTTTCGAAATCTACGATTCTTCTCTTTTTTATGTAGCTGTTTTGAGGTTATAATATGCCTATAATGACAACAATGGCAAGAGCAAGGTAGCCAAAGCGCCTTGTATGAAAGTGACAGAAGTAATATCCAGTTTACGCGTCTTGGTATATAATGTAACACAAGCTATGAGCCAAAACACATTCAATACTTAATGGATGCGAGATTCAATCCATCCCACCTCTATCCACACTTGAGATCAGCTATCGATAAGGAAGGTTTTATTCATTTCAACTTATTGAATAGTTTTCCGTGTCTATTTTCTTGAATTGGAGATGATTTTCAAAATTCGAATTGCTGCGCTCCATTCAGGAGTATTGCAAAAATATACATACATGTATATATATTTATGCAATCTCGATTAAATTGGGCAGAGACCGCCTAAGCTCAAATACGGCGAATCTGTCTCGGCACGTTCTTGTTCCGGTGAAAACAACGAGTTTGAATTGAAACGAATCTGTGACAAATTTGTACGGCAAAAATCTTACTATGTATGAATTCGAATGAAATGTTCATTTAGCGATTATTCCAGTTACGACAAGATAGTGTGTCTCTCCATCATGCCCAAATAACTAGGAGCAAAATGAAAGAGAAAATGTGTCAATAATCAAGTGACCTAAATGCCTATCTCTACTAGTTATTAACACTGCCGGCACAAAACTTCTATCTGCTTGTGTCAGGCGATTTAACTTGAACGCTTCAACAGCGAACAATAAACGGACAAAAATTATTGACAACAAGAGTAAATAAGATTCAGTATTTTTTGTCAATTCGAACAATAAACTGTTTATGAAATATGGCTATATACATATTTGTTCGTGATTATGACATATGTTTCATTAAGCTTATAGACATATGACATTGATCAAGCTTGATATTTGAAGCCACTGAACATAGTGGGACCAACCACGCTGTCTTATAGGCAGTGACCAGAAAAATGCTGTGGCAAAAAACAGACTCTGACCGAGTTGGTCCTGTCTACTGTTTTCCTCGTCAACATCTATATGTGGATGCAGTTGATCTGTTCTTGTTAAATTACATGTATAAGGCATTCCATCATTTCATATTTCTAATACATACTCTCACATCGATTTAATATGGGGCTTGATTTTGATAGATCAAGTGATGTTGATCAAACAACAATTACCCAAATCAAAATTTCTAGATCTATGCTGTCTGTAACATACAATGAGTTTTAAAAAATTAGATACTCTTTGCGGTATCCAAAATGGAACAGGAAGCTTGGAATTTTGAGTTTTATTTGGTTGTTTGTGTATGTATTTACCGCCGCATCAACACGAATACATCTATAATATTGCACCCCGCACGGAGAATTTTGTGAACATGAACTTGTGTACCAACCATATCATATGGAGGGGGTTTAAGAGGGCTGAGAGGAAGCTGGGTGAAAAAGGGCACTTAAAAGAGCTGTAGGAGCTTTACTGAGCAGACAAGCAAGAAATTTACGGTGATAAATGAGAGATGGCATTATATTACAAGAAGATTTCAGTCACAATTTCATTTTCCATAAGAAAAGTGAAGAACACAGACGCAGCAATCTCTAGACGCGACCAGAAACTAGTTTTCGCCCTCACGACTAGAACATCGGCACATAGTGAGTGAGGAAATGTTTAAAGTCTCATCTGAAATCTTATTGCAGACATAGAACAGGAACTACGGTACATATTATTTTTAAGAGTCTTCACTCATTTGGACGGAATCGAAAAATATTGACGATTTCATTCGTTGCAGCGTTAAAGTTCAGGAGTTTTGTGCTGTTGAGGTGCACGAAAGATCAATATAATATAATCCATTACGAAACAGAATTGGTATCTCATTATCCCATCCTTGACTTGACTTCAAAGGATTGTACTTTGTGTGGAATAAGGCAGAAACTTATGAAATTGAAAGCTGCATGTCATTTAGAAAAACAAACAAACAAACAAACTATGTCATGCCAGGTTCAAATATCAGATTTATGCAGCGGAGATGGACAACATACCCTTACTACTGAGCGGACCTAAACAATGTTGACACCAGCTTATCAGCTGATTACATTTCGTGACAAAATTTCTGCGAGGAAGTTCAAAATCTAAAGAATGTCTACGGTCTGAACCTCAACTATTCCTCAAATTTTAATGACGAAAGTGTAAACGATTGCATCCATTAACTGCAAGCACTATCAAAGACAATCTGTGTAATGTTTTCTTTGAATCTTATTTGATGATTTCACTCTCTCTGATGAAGAAAACCGTCATGGAGTGCTTCTAATTTTCCAGAAATTATAGATTCTCATTTACACTGGGTTTTTCTTGAAACAGTAGTATTTTTTAACAGAGTGCGTTGAAATCATATAAGAGAAAAATATTGCAGTTGACATATCTTTTCATTTGGACATTTCGTATGTGAAAAATTATTGGTTTTTTTCTCCCACAACATTGTGGGGAACTGTACCCTTGTAATACACAACACGGGGCTATAAGAAGTTTCCATGGTGAAGTTGTACCATTCTACCAAAAATAAACTCACAATCAAGAATGTGTATTTTTGATTTGTTAATTTCACTGTTTATGAGAAATATATTACTGCCATGGTCTAAGGCAAGTCTAAGGTAATATGAAGGAAACCTGATGGAGCGAGTTTGTTTTATCTTTTAGTCCTAATGCTATAACATTGAATGCAAAGTATATATATATATATATTCAAGGGTTCTATTTGCGTTACCCTGTTCGGAATGTAGAGACAAATCTCATGGAATGTATGGAAAATTTCTAGTTATTAACTTTATGTTAGCTACCTATTATCACAGTCTGTGTATTAAGAAGTCCTTGTGTCTGTGTATTAAGAAGACCCCTCCTCCTTCTGCTATTACAGCTACACGTAATATTACCACCATGATTAATTTACTCTAATCTAGCCATCACAACCACACTATATTGTTACTGCTATCATAAATCCACAACTAGAATTACTATTATTGTACTATTACTTATTGTACTATAATTATTACTACAACTTTTCCCACAAGCACTACTACCTCTTCTACTACAATCATGAGTGTTTAGCACTTTTATGAAAGCTGCAACTGCACTGCCTAAAAACTGCATTATCGTCATCGCAGTTCATTTGCTTAAAAGGCACAAAACATCCTAGTCAAAATTAGATCATTCTTTCAGCCACCAACTGCAGGCACAATTATACAGCTAACTCTTTCGAGATAACCAGACTCAGAGGGTTGAAAGGCTTACCAAGACCAAGCTAACTCGGTATTGGGTACAAAATGGCTAAATCAGTATGACTTTGGGGGACACAAAACATCTAACTCTATGAATAACTTCACTGATCGTGACAATTTGTGCATGATGTAATTTAGAGATAGTAACGTGCAGCTGATGACTTTGAACAGTTTGAAATTTATAGGGTGACAAATGAAACATATTTTCTGTTTTCTGAAAAGTTACCTCATCAAGGCGATTTGAGCCAGCCATCAATTTATTCTAAATAAATTGTCTGTGACCTGTGATCTGGAAACATTTTAAATTTCTAATCCTATTACCATCAAGCTTATCGCAGTTAAGGATTCAGCTCAAGCCTTAGGGCATAATCTACAAGCGATTATATGTGAATATTTCATGGTCTTTCATATTTTGAAAAGTCTGCCCACGGAAAATATTTTCAGTAAATGTTCTGCTTAATATGTTCAATATTTTCCAAAAGTTAGATTTTGCAAGAAGTTATGCGGTCGTGAGCAACTTGGCCAGTGAGCATGTATGTGGAGCCCTTTTCAGAGCATGCAAAAATCCTCTACCTTGAGTTTTCTCCTTCTTTTTCTTCCTGCCATTCCTTGTTCAAAATGATATATATTTGTTCTTCTGTTAGTGTCATTTCTTGACAATTAATCTGCATTATTCTATTTTGATCCGTCGGTAAATTCATTTATATTTACCGTGTATATTTCTCACCCAGGAAGATGACAATCATACGTAGGGAGGGAAAGGGGGGGAGGGGGATACAAAATATTTTTTCCACCTTTTTCCTGTAATTTGAGTATAGTGAATCCGAATTTAAAGCCTTAAAGGTCCTTGGTTCAAGCATTCCAAAAATCACTCTCAGGACCCGCAACCGCACCCCCTCCGCCTAAAAATGTCTTTAGAAAAATATAGTTTCCACGTAAGTGCCAAACCAGACAAAACAATAGTCTATCGGCCTCTAAAAATGTCTGTTTGCCCCTAAATTCATTGTAAAGTGGAGCATTCTGATCCCAAATTAAAACCTTATTCAAAGCTATATATCACCCAACGCAAAAACATAACTGGTACATGTACATATCTTATCAAATAGAACTAGGCGTATCATGGATAGCACACTATTGTTTGCTTCAGTCGGTCATGTAACAGATTTTGACGAGATAAAAAAAAATGATTCATACAACAAGATTTTAATGACTCCTGATATGTCCAACGGCAACAGGGCCAAATGAACAGTAGGCTTATAAAGACACGTGACGGATGCACATGAAATCAAAAGTCAAGGCTATAATTTGTTTTTCCCCTCTCTTCTCTCTCTCTCTCTCTCTCTCTCTCTCTCTCTCTCTCTCTCTCTCTCTCTGGACTAAAATGCAGTAATAGCAAAAATATAAAACGAGTTCAATGTGTATTGGATGAAATTAAGTCAATTAAGACTGTCTAGTCTCTCATGTAAATCAGGAAATCAACGAACAAACAGAGTGAATGGCATTTAAAAGAAATAATCAGTCTACTAAAACATAGGCTAGCAAACTCGAGGGTAACCTATCTGCATTGAACAGCGAAGAAAGAAACAGACCAAAAAAAAAAAAAAACCTATTCTTTAACCCATGAACTGTAGGTGACAAATGCCCAGAAGATTCTCATGAAAAATTACTTCTATTCTAACTTCTGACTATTGGCACTATTATTAGTTCCAGACATGCACGAAATTTCACGTTTATAGAATTACCATCTAATTACATTTAGGCATCGCAGCTGCACATATATTGGCTTTTTTTTAACGTAACTGATTTTTTTGCCGGCTGATATGCCCTACGATAATGTAATACTAGAAAACGGAGATTTCCTATTCTTAACAGTAATGTTATTGTCCACCATCATGTTCGTGTGTCTTGCCATACGAAACAATAAAAGCAGTAGTACTTAATTAGCAAAAATGAGGAAGTCACTTAAAGACGACAACACATAAAAGCGAATACAATTTCTCCTATTCAAGATAGTTGCAGTCAATCACGAAAGAACTCAATAATGAAGACTTTGGATAACGAAAACATTCATTGACACAAGTACTCTCAATAATGAAGAGGTTCATCGACACAAGGATTTTTACTAATGAATACATGCATTGATACAAGGACTTGAATAATGAAAACATTCATTGACACAGGGACTCCCCTGTGACAGCATGTACTGACACATAACACTTAATAATAAAGACATTCACTGGCAAAAGATCTCTGGATAATAAAAACGTTCACTGACACCAAGACTCTCAATTATGAAGGCATTCCTTAACACGAGGGTAGACAATAACGAAAACATTCTTTAACATAAGGATTGTCAAAAATGAAAATTGTTACTGATACGGGAACTCAGGATAACGAGAACATTTATCGACAGAAAGACTCGAAAAAATGGTAAGATCTGTTGACTCAAGGATTTGGAAGTGGTAAATCACAAAGACTGTTTAGCAAAATGACGTAGTGTGATACGGACGTTGTTTTATTGAAGAAGTTATAACTTACAACATGAATGCATCAAACTCACTGTTATGTGAGTCTTCATGAATCTCTCTTTCTCTCTCTCTCTCTCTCTCTCTCTTTTATATCTCATGTATTACTACTTCTTTCTCTCTACCTCTCACTGTCTTTCTTCCTCTTTTTAAGTTACAACATAGAATTGAAAGTTTTGGTTACACCAGAGATTTTATTCACGTTCCTGCTTTGATTTAGGAGACAAGGCTGGAAATAAGTGAATTACGCAGCTAAAGTTTTAATATGTCATTCGAAGACTGCAGACCACAATTAAAACGTCCGATTTATCGTATCAGAAAGAGTATGGTTTGTGTATCCCAACTACATTCACATTGTACCATAATGATTAAAAAATCGTTCGATTTGTGTTTATTTGCCCGCTTAACTCATTTATTTTGAAAACACTTCGCAAATAGGACATGAAAGGTGTCCCGATATTTGGTGCTCATACTGTAGTACAGAAAAATGTTGACGCTGGAGTTGATATTCTGACACAAAAACGTAACAGAAGTGACACTAAAGAACGCATTGGTGTATCTCCCAAGAAAAGTGAACTCCGGAACAAATGCTGACACCACAGTGACTATTGTAGTTGGCAGATAACAGGCTATCATAATACCGGCTATTGCGATGACCACTTTCATTGTCCGTCTGTCACGTTCTGCGATAGTACCCGAATTCTGGCCACCCGAGGCAGTTTTCTCTCTCCAGGTCGATTTCTGCTTCAGTTTGAATACGAGTATAACTGTAAAAAGGATGACTGCAAAGAAAGAACCAAAACCTGTTACTGACAGTGAAACAAAGAGACTGTTCTCACTGATCACATCCAGGTGTCTCAACTTCACCCCAATCAGTGTCTGGTTGCTGGCAGGATCAAATTTCCAGTCCAAATAGCGGTTGATGTATAAAGGAGAAAAGGCCAAGAAATTGAGAAAGAAAATCATGAATATTACAAACGCTGTCCTCCTCGCCGTGATGATCTGTTTGACCTTCAGTGGAAGAGCTATGCCCAGATAGCGCTCGAAAGTTATGAAGACTGTTATAAAACTGGTAACACGACTGAAACAGATGGATATAGAGCCACCTGTCATAAACAGAATATCCGACCACATAAAGGGAAGGTCGGAGTATTTCAGTAGAGGATTTGCACAAATGTTTAACCATAACTGCCCAATAAGACAGCATAGATCAGAGACAGCCAGTCCAGAAAAACTGATATTGACTGTATAGCTAAATCCTTGCTTGAGAAAAATGGCAATGTTGATTATGTTTGCCATGACGCCGAAAAGACAGATAATTGTGCTGAGAATCACGTAGAAGATGATTTCAAATATGTCTCGTTCCTCCTCTGTCAGCAGACCAAGGAATGCACTCTCAGTAACATTGGAATGTGGCACAGACATTGTCAACTGTTACATGGCATGGCAAGCTTAATGTTATTTCAACTGAAGTAGCAGAAATCAACAACAACAAAAATGCGAATATGAAATGCACAGCAGCGCTATGCTACACCGTTTTCCCTATCTATCTATCTATCTATCTATCTATCTATCTATCTATCTATCTATCTATCTATCTATCTATC
Source organism: Peronia peronii (assembly GCA_039654565.1). Lineage (NCBI taxonomy): Eukaryota > Metazoa > Mollusca > Gastropoda > Systellommatophora > Onchidiidae > Peronia > Peronia peronii. Next base: position 15,547 of record JBCEWB010921289.1, read on the forward strand.
TATCTA
>JBCEWB010921400.1:0-15549 GCA_039654565.1 Peronia peronii
GTCAATGTAACTTTGCATGAAACGCCTGCTTTTTTGCATATCTGTCGTTTTGTGGATGGACTATTTCTCTTTAATTCGTGCGAGTGTTGTTCTGAAGTGCTTCACGTGATGGTCCTGCTACATGTTCTCTAAGTTTTTTCAATTCCAGTGATCTCTTTCTGCGTGTGGGTGAGGTTATGTCTGCTGAGCATTTTCTTTGTTTTGTCACCTTCATTAGATATATTGGTTGGCCTCTTGTTTTGCACTGTATAATGTCCTTTGAGATGGCTAATTTTCTCTGTACGTAATCTGTATGCTGGGCTTCTTCTGTACTTGTAAGTTCTTGTGGTGTTTGTGGTAGTGATGGTGTTATTGGTGCTGGTGGTGTTGTTGGTGCTGGTGTTGTTGATGGTAGTGGTGTTTGTGGTTTGTTTATTGGACTGGGATTTGCTATGGGAGGTGTGGAACTATCTGTTGTATCTGGCCTCTCCTTGATTGGTGTGGACTGAGTGATGGGAGGTGGAAGATCTGTCATTGAATAATTAATTGTAATGTCTACAGATTGGTCCTATGAACTGTCTGCGTGTGCTTCATCTGTTGTCTGTGTTGCATCTAAAGTAAATGTGTCTGATGTTTTAAAAGAGAGCGCATGGTCTGTTGATGTTGTTACGTTGGTTGTTTGTAAGGATGTCTGCGATGCTCTAATGTTCTTTAAGAAGCCCCGTTTCTGCTCTAGGTAAGTTTTGCATGAAGAATATTCCTCAGTCGAGAGGTTGGAATTAAAACACATCCATTGTTCTTTAGATAATTCTGCTATGTCCCTTGCTGTCAGGACTAAGGAAGGATTCTTGCTGTCTTTTCTTAATATTGTAGATCCTGCTGATGCATTTTATACATATGAAGCGGGAATGGCAGCCTTCAATATCTCTGCTGATGTTGATGTTGAAATTATAGCTTGAGTTCTGTCACATATTTGTCACATTTTTGTTTCAAAAGGTTTTGTTTTATCAGTTATTTAGTAATTGCGCGTCCACCACACGCTCTACACATTTCATTCACAAAGACATTGTGGTCTTCCACTGAATGCGCTATAATGAACAGAATCTAAGGTGAGATCGAGAAGGAGTAAATGAAAATGATCATAGCTCACATTCTAATTTAGACATGGGTACAGAATTTTCACACGATGTAAAACTGATCTTTGAGGTTTCAGTTATGCAAAAAAAATTATAGGTTGTCAGCTTTAGTTACGAAATATTGATGGATGAATTACATATGCACTGTAATTTAATAAGGATTTGCATATCATTTTAAAGTGACTCTTATAACACAGCTAAAAGTAATACACTAACCAAAACTACACTGGTAGAAACAGGAAAAACAGGAAAATGCACTGGTGGTCACAAAACAATGTTCACTTTGGAATACAATCTCAGAATAATGCACCAAAAATGTGATATCACAAAAGGACCACCCAGCGGTGCAAGGCAATTACGAAATCTGATACGGCAGGCAGGGAATTCCCCTCAGGTGTCTGATTGACCGGTGATTTATTGTGCCCCGGCCAGCGAACTAAAGGCACGCTGAGGGCCGTTGTGCACAGCCATGAGGGACACGCCTCAAAGTTGTGTGTCATGATTTTGAACATCATCACCTTCAAACACAACGAAACATTTTCTTGTCTATCATTTAGCTACATGGCCGCTTGCTGGTAAGCTTAGTAACTGACCCATCATGAACAAAATGAAAAATGAGAACACACAAATTACCCATTCTAGTTTCTGTGAATCAAAGGAGCTTGTTTTTATTTTGATTCTTTTTCCACACTTCTGAAACATATCATAGAAAAGAAATATAGGCAAAAATTGTCAAAACTGTGGTTTTTAGATCAGACAGCCAGAGGTAACTGACATAACACATATTAACTGACATAACACTCTTTGAATTTGTTAGTAATTTTGCAGAGAAAAAGGTACCAAAACCTATAATGAATGTGTTCTTATATAATCAACCAAAAATGTACAGATTAAGATTAAGCTCTGTTGCATCTTTGCAGATTTTACAGTCTCCCAAATAGCACCTCATAGCAGTACTCACATACTGCCATAGAGATCAGAAAATCATTGTCAGAAAAATGACTTTTTTCCATTACAGTTGATAAGAGATTGTTTTTCCTGCAATTGGTGTTTCTGTGCATCTTTCTTCATATTGATAAAATCCATTCTGCCTGGAAGCTGCATGGAAACCATGTCATGTTCATAGAATTGTTGTAGAATTCTGTCAATTTGCTTCCTTTTGTTTTTTTCGCTTTCTGAAGAATTGGGGTATAGATATGTTCAACAGTTTTTTGACTACACAGTCTTCTTTTGCTGGCTTTTTGGGAGAACTCCCATTGCTCTCTTCATTATTTTTAAGACTGCCAGTTTGCTTCTGAATGATAAAACTGTAGTAAAACATGAAGGGTGGGAAACTGGCTGACTATGCGTCATAGGGGTTTTGCTTTTGACCTGAAATTCTTTATTCTGTCTTTACTTTTCTCATTGTTCCCCCTGTTTCCACTATCAGACTGGTGAGATTATTTACTGTGTCCGTCCAGGTCTTTCTGCTTTTTGTTGTTATCTTTCATCTGTTGTTCTTTTCACAAAGACAGTGTGAGCTCTGTAGTCATGCTTTTTTTTTTTTCTGCAATTGATTTATGCATCCTGAAAGGGCAAATGAAAACATGCTAGCAGAACCCATTAGATAGCTTATATACGACTATTGTATTATTCTATTACTATGTTATGAACAACCTAGGGATCTGAATATAGTCACGCTTCAGTTATATATGTCTCATATAGTGATACAACTCCAGCTTCAAAAACTAATGATACTAATTAAAAATAATTAGTGGCTTTGACATTAGAACTTTCAGAAATTGCACTATCGGTGTGTCATCTGAATATTGAATTGTAGCAAGCACAGTAAACAGCATACATAAAAAATAAAATGGCATAATAATTGAGCATTTTAAACAATATTAAAAACTTGCCATAGAGTCAACCAAAATGGTTTATTATTGAATATGTCTCGCAGCCAGTCGAAATGAGACGCAAGTCGCTGGGCTAGAACCAAGAAATCGGGCTTCGAATGTGATGAGAGGGGGTCAGATATCGAATTTTTTTTTTTCCAGAAATCGAAAGTGCATTTATTTCTGAACAGGACAGTATCGGTCTTACCCTCAATTTATAAATTTTTCTTCATTAAAATCGGGTTTTTGTGAGGTAGGCATGTAGATTTATGCATTGGACCATTCATTTAAACTTGATTTTCTCGGAATTTTGGTCATTGCCAAGGGGCCCTCCTTGTCTCTTTAAGCTGCGATATCTCTGGCTAGAATAAAGCTAGCTCAGAATTTTTTTCACCACCTGAAAGGGCGTAAAACACATGATACCAAAACCCCATATGGTGAAAAATTGATATATGTCTCATTTTGACTGGCTGCAAGACATATGTTACATCAGTTACCAAATAAATATGTTGCATCAATTACCATGCAAAGCCTATGAAAGAGAAGTTCAAATCAAATGTTTTTGTATTCTGCCCTCATGAGTTACTCAATTGCTGAGAATCCAAGGTATATCATCTTCCATGGATATTTTGTTTAAAAACTAGGAAACTTTCATTGTTTTATAGGTAATATAAAGGGGCTCACAAACTGTAATTATCACTCTGTGGAATCAAAACACCCTATAAGATAAAGAAAAAGATTCATTTGATGTAAAAAAGTAGTTTCACTCACTTCATTGGGATTTTTTAACCAGTTGTATAGGCGTCAGTTTTCCATTTTCATAACAGCAAGCACCATCTCTTTTGACACACAATTTTTAAAATGACCACCAGTTATGCATTCAACACAGAAATACAGTTTGTAGTGAATGCACTAATCATCAATGAAAAGAAATGAATCATTTTTTATGACATATACACAAATCTAATTTTTACCCCCTGGGTTGACGAATTTGTGGAATTGCCCTGCATATGAAATCTTGAATCTGTAGAACTGTAGTTATAGGATTTCAGATAACTGGCATGAGAAATTAGCCAACAAGGTCGTAATATTTATTATCACTGCTTGTAAATGGTTCATAGATATATTATACAGTACAAAGATGCTGTTTGAAAACTTCACTTAATAATGAGGAGTGTAAGTGAAACCATAATGAGTAAATACCATGAATTGTCAACTCTTGAAAGCCAAAGTGCCAGATTCAAGGAAAGTGAACTTGCACAGTGTCAGAATTTTGAAGATCAAGTTAATTTTCACTGTCTTTACTCCATACATTGACAGTACTTCAGATTTTTTTGTTTATCTTACATGCCAACTATCAGACAGCTTATAAAAACCGAAAGTTTCATTTGCAGTTTTCTCAAAACTATGACATCAGCTTTTAAGACAATGAGGTTTCCAAGAATCCATGTAGATTACATTATGATGACCTCAGATTCATGGATGTGAAGCTCATGGTAATGTTAGATGGTCACACCAATAATGATAGGTGGTAGGCTTTACTGTTAACATTCATATTTGCATTAAAGTTGTGAATTGTTTTTATTTTATCAGCTGACTTCTTTGTATTTTGTCCCTCTTAGATTACTGGAGTTGATCAAACAATTCAGAGAAGTCTGGGGCCAGCGATCAAATACCTATGTGGGACTGAGTGATTCCATACAGAGGTTACGCAGTCTGTTCAAGGTTCTGTTGCCTGATGCCTCTCACAACGAGCTTCTCAACACTGAAACTGGGCACTAATGGAAGATCCAAAAATTGAAGTTTTCAGCATTAGCCACAGTATTTTAGTACAGCACGTATGTCAATGGCTCCTGAAGTATGTTATGGTAATATAAGGCTGCTAGTTTACAAAGACAAGAACACTGCCAGAAGAGAATATGATTCACAGCACCAAAGCAATTTGTCAGTTCCACTAAGATATTCCTAGATTTTATAAGTTGTTACAAATATATATATATATTTTAGTTCTGTTTTTGTTTTTGTTATTTGTAGGGCAATGAAGAAATAGATACCCCATAAGTTGGAACCCGGCAGGATGCATAAAACTGAAAAAAACCCAGAAGAGTAGCATGTATGCATTTCCACTTTTTGTATGGGCATTCTGTACCTGGGACAATTGACAACTGAATCATTTCCTCACTGTCACATTATGGACCAGACCTCATAGAGGCAAAGATTCAGCATTCGCGCAGTGTGCGTAGGACTTAAATATAAATTTGCAAGCATCGTTGTGACTGGAGCTTAAAATTGAATTAGTAACTTGAGGACAGTTTGATGAATGTGTGAAATTTGTCTTATTTGAGTCTTTTTCTGAAGTTGGACTATGCTCTCAAATATTTCTACAACTAAACTTTCAAGCTTAAGATTAATGGCTTCAAAGGGTATTTTGTAGGGTCTACAAGAGGGAAAAAAGTAGAAGAAGCTGGACCCTTATTGAATATTTGTAAATTTGCACAAAATTAGGATTAAATATATGCATCAGCATATGCACATGCCGTAATTTCAGATCTTTAGCTTAATTACAGTCACATTATTTATTATGCACATTGGCTATGAGAATCTAACATTTATTGAATAGAGGCAAATGAATTTAAACTTTCTGGGGCAAAAGTCATAACAAGTACATCTACCTGAGTTTAGAAATTTGGTGGAGAATATAAAGACATGTAAAAAATGTGCTTTCTGTCTTGGAAAAATATTTTAAATTTGGCACAATCTCAATAAAAAAGGGAGAATCATTCCATCCAGCTTCTTATCTTTGTTTTGCTTCTGCGGATCAGATAGGTTAACTAATTTTGGAAATGTTCAAAATCCCATTTTAATTTCCCAGAAATTTGCAGTTAATAACACTTTCTTGGAGATAAGAATTTTCTTTGAAAGACTAAAAATATTATCATAGAATTCATCACCCATGGAGTTTCTCACTGAATTCTTCCTGTTTCATATGTGAATGTCAAATTGGTACGTAATGCATGTACATTTATGCATTTGCCTCCTCAGTGTGCAATTTACAGTGAGAGTATTTAATAGGGATTGAACAAAAAATGTAAATACTATAAGGCCAATCAGTTAAGATGTAAGTTTTATTGCTCTTGCTTTTCACATACTGAATGACATAGGCAAGTTGAAAATGTGGCAGTTAGCCTTCTGGTATTAGAACAAAGGAATATTTCCATTATTATGTTACGAATCATCAGTGAATTAGTGTGGCCAGTCCGTTTACTTAGAGCCACACAGATTTTGGAGTAGAGAAAACATTTGCTAGTACACTAGGACAAGGTATACATAGCAATCTGAGCTAAGCAAGGCATCTAACTATAGATATTATGTTACGATTAAAATTTAGCTTATGTAAACCTTTGCAGTTTAATTATACTGTTGTATTGTGGAGAATATATATTTATATATGTTACCATTATTTATAATACTGATTATAAATCTCATATTATAGGTGCTGTTGCATGTAAGTGGAACCCTAAGTTTTTTATATTTAGACATAGTGTGATTGTATTTACAAGAATGCGAAGGAATTAGTGATTTGTACTATTTAATTCACCATGATTCTATGTATGATGTGAAAGATTAAGTAAATGGATCAAAGGGACTTTGCATACTATGTATTCTTCAATTTATATTCTTTTCCAAATTCTATTTCAAGTTGTCAAAGTTTTTATCTATTTGTTTTTATTTGCTTAGATGCATTGTCTTTTTAAATGAAATTGTTTTAAAAAAATGGTTGCAAAGACCGTGGGTTTATTATTTTATTATTATTATTTTTAATAAACTTATCTCAAATGTTTCGTCAATCACTCTGTGATAAATAAGTTAATATGATGTATACATCTGGAATGAATGCCAAGACAAACTGTGAACTCGTGAAAAACTTTAGCAGATTTTTTTTGCTCTGAATGGCAGACCTCAGATTGTGGAAAGACAGATCAAAAACTGCAGTGGTAGACATGGGAACAGTCGTAGATATATGAATAATGGTAGCGAAGTGGTCTCTACCTAAGAGCCCGATCAGTCTAAGAGCCCACCTGTGCTGCAAAATGGAATTTGTTCACTATGATTTTCCTGCCTAAGAGCCTGCTTCAAGATGAAAAATCCACCCAATAGCTCAATGTTGGACCAGACAGTGAGGATTCATAATGTAATTTCACATCATCTTGCTTACTTGAGACAATCGCACAGCACTAGGCATGAGTAAAAATAGGAAGGGGGGTGGAGAGAATGGAGAAACCAGGAAGAGAAGTGATGGGGAGATCTGACTGTAACCAATCATTTCTTTGTCTTCCAACACATGGGACAGCACTATGATTGGCTCTGTGTTTAAGGGGCAAGAAGTTTAGCCTTCTGACTGGTCAGCTGTTTTCATACTTCAGTAGGCCTGGCTACTTTTTAAACACTCAAGTCACTTGTGCTTATGCATGGGATAACTAGCCATATCATGTTTTCATTCAATAATGATACCTTTACGTGGAAACTTCACTTGATCTCTGAAAGGAGCTGGGCATTATTGATGAAATTATAAATCAAGAAAGGTGAGGAACCATTAGTTCTAACTACAACACATACACACACACACAGTAAAGAAAGCTGTTCTTATTGCATAGAGACATATTTTTAACTAATGGTAATAATCAACTAAATGTAGCAGATAAAACACTAGTCAAGTGGGTTGTGTAACCTTTCAGTCCCCTTAAGAGCCCACTTTTTTTTTTGTCTCCCAATGATTGGGCTCTTAGGCGAAGACCACTACATAGGAATTTAATGGAATGAAAACGACGTTCAGAGCTGTCAAACTGTTTTCACCAAAAAGTCGGAAAATTTTGCCCCTACCCCTTCCCCATATGTTATCAGGATGCTGTCAGATGCTGTCCGGTTATGTAAGACACTCAAAATGAATTTTTTATATTTTTTAAAAAATTCTATAGGCCTTTTATGTTAAGAGAAATTTACAAGTTTTCACAGGAACCTGAGAGCACATGCCTTAAGCAGTGCCGTATCATAATCATTGAACGTAATTAAATGTATAATCTAGATCTAGATCGCAAATAGCTGCCTGCTTATATTGGTTTTTCCAAGATCATAAGTGTATTACTTGATGTTGTTGATACTTTGATGTGCTGATTTTCCATCAATAACTCTCACGCGACTGTTTGACTGCTCTCAGGTGTGAGGAACTAAGCATTATGAAGTTCGATCTCAATCATCAAACAGCGGCTGAACACCACTTTGACTCTCATCCGGAGCATGCACAAAATTCTATCTTCCTTCCAGTTTCACTGTTATCATGCAAGACTTATGTCACATAAAACCGAACCGGCTAGTGAGCTGAGCAAAAGTCAGCAGTTGATCAGTCGATTCTGTTTGAAGGTGAAATGAAATGATCACATCATCTGCTGAGTGAGCAAACTCTTTCACCATCCCTTACATACTTTGACTAAATCCTGTCCTTCTCCTGTTCAAATATTGTACAACTTTCCACAGTGTCATAGAAGATTGTTTTATTCTCTATGAACTAGCTTTTGTTCACTATGTGTTAGATGAGTGCACAATGGCAAGCCTTAATCTTCATCTTCTCAAAACAAAAAATTTCAGGAGTAAGGCATTCAGTTAGAGTATATTAGATTAGGTCAGTGTGACATCACAGAAATTTGAATTGTCCTCTCTATGTTCTCTGTTTTGACTTTTAAAACAAAACAAAAAATGTTTCAAAAGCCCTGCAGTCTGGGTTGTGTTATCCCAAGCATTATGTACTGCAATTTTTCATCCAGTTTTTAGATTTGAAGTTGAAATGTCTTTTGCCAGTCTGGTGATATTTCTTCACAAAAATTTTCATCTTGAATCATTGGTTTCTGAAACAAATTGAAGTAGAATAATCCAGCTGAATAGAGGAAATCTATGCAAATACAATGTGTTTTAAATTTACATTCTTTGCCAATTTTTATTTCAAATTATCATCTTTTTTTTTCATTTTGTTTTGTGTTTTCTTTTGCTCAGCTCAGATAATTTATCTTTGTCAGTGGTTGCTGTGTAGAGCTCCCTTAGTTGTGTGAAGTAGATTGTGTTGTTCACTCATAAAAGTGTTTTCTAAGGTAGATATGCACACAAATGTTTGTTTAGTCTGTGTCTTTATGTGATAACTTTTTTTTTTTTCTAACAGAATGGTGGAAATACCCCTTCAGGCTTGGCATTCTTCTGTGTTTTTTTCAAGGACATAATATTATGCTATTTATTGAATGTGCACTAAGAGACTTTTTCTTTTTTTTTTTTTTTTTAAGTCTCCTTGATAAATACAGCTGATGTCTTTTTTAATTGTTTATTTATTTTAGTTTTAATTCTATCATTGTCTTTGACGAGGAAATCTGCCTAAAAATGATTATACAAAGTGATTTTTTTTTTTTTAAAGAAATTTGCTGTCCATAATAAGGGAAGTCTGAAGAATTAGTCAGGATTCCTTCAGTTTCTCTTAATATCATGTCTGTATCTTTTCATTGACGTTACTGATACATGTTATTGGACATGTAATATATGCCTGTATGTATTACCATATTACATTATTGTGTTTGTGCAGAAAGACTGTAATGATGTTCTCTATCCAGTTGCTGGAGGTGATACAAGCAGATGAATGAAACGAAGGATAAAAAGCTTCTGAATGCCACTCAGTCTACTGATCATTGGTCTTTTTTTTCCCCGAAACCTTTCTGTGTGGTTCAGGTTATCACACTGCAAGTTTCTAGCAGACTTTGCAAGTATACTACAGTCAAGTTATTGAGAATGTTCTTTTATCCTGTGGAACAGTGTTGTGAAGAGATAACTTAAATCACTAATAACTCCATTGACAAGCATCACGATATATATGTAGATGTATGTGCACTCATGCAAATTTTATATTGCGCGTTCTCTGTTGCTGTCCCTAAAAGTGAAATTTTGATGGCACACTCGTGATTTCTCCTATTGTCATGTCCATATTCATAGATTGCAATTTTTGCTTTCTGAATAATCATACAACCATTGTGTTAACTTATAGTCATCACATTGTGCATTCTTGGATATTTAACTGGGCTTTTTCCCTAGGAACTAATTTACAGACTTCTTCATACATCTGCAATAAAACATTTGGATTGATTTTAAGGACTTGAAATCTGATGGTGTAGTTATGAATGTTCTTGAAATGGATTTACCGATAGCAAAATGGTGCATTGTTTATGTTTTAATGGTTGTGACATATTATTGTTACTTTAGGAATCAAGGAAGCCTGATGTACTATAACTACAGTCCATCAGAATCAAATGGGGCAGCTAACTGTACATGCGAGTAAAACTGAAGGATAAAACAAAAACATAGCAGGCATATTACATCTGTATATCTGGCACTTGGTTTTCACCATTTGTTACTGGAACAGATTTTCCACATAAGTTTTGCTGCTGAGTACATAATGATTCCTTTCATGGAAGTATATGCAAAGAACAATGAAAGGTTATTGTTAATTTCGTGTGTTTACATCAGTGGCATTGAAAATGTGATAAAGAGTTGCTTTTAACAAATCTTTTTAGCAAATCCGTTGCATGTATTTTCAATGCTACTCTAGTAATCCTCTTAAAATTCCCAGACAAAGGCTTACTTATATTTTATTTCCTTTATCTGTACTATGATTTTGCAACAAAACCCATAAAAGGCTTATGGACTCGAAGACAACTGAATGGATCCATATGAAATTTGGAACACAACATTGTTGCCTAAAGATCTGTGTTTCTACTTACAAAAAGTGGAAAAAAGCTTATTATGTTTGACATTATCCTAAAAAGGCAATAACAGTTGAATAGTAAACTCATGGGATTGTTTGATCCTGATTGTACATTCGATAGTATGATGCGTTCAAAACACCAAACACATTTTCTATGAGTAGCATTCAGTTTAGTCATCCAAAATACCAACACTAGATGTGCATGCTTGCGATACACCATAAGTCGCATGGCAATATTAATTTGACCAGGCCATGGGCTCTCTTCTAGTTTGCTAAAAAAATTTGACAGTATTAAGATAATCCACATGACAAAATATACTTTGCTTAGGAATGGTGTAAACTTCGTGTGAGTTCTGTGTGAAGTTTGCCATATCTGATCTTCCAGTGTCAAGTTGTTGCAAGATTAGTTGTGCCATTTGATACTGTTTTTGACTATGGACAAAATCTGTAAACTGAATTTGTTTTTGTTATATCTTGAGGACCATTTTAGATGTTTGTTTTGTCTCAATGAAGAAATAATGTCCTTGATGATTTTCTGTACTTATGATGTTTGCAAAATGGCAGAAAATTATAGCCTTACATGTACATATCATGTTATGGACAAGAATTTTCCATGTATAGACTATCTATGGAGAATAAAATTTAATTTAAATGCTACAATTTAGAGACCAGTCCCTTATTGTGGTGCCTTTGTCACATCTAGCAGTTTGATCATTTAGACTTGACTTCATTTGTTCACTGATGTTTTCGTACAGGTGAGTCTGTAATAATTATTCATATACTCTAGCCCTGTAAGCAACTTCTGGGTATTGACAAACCTTGAATCAAAATGAAAAAAAAAAATAACAAGTGCAAATGATTCCTTCTTGAATACTTAATCATAGAGAAGAACTTATACATGTAGATTATTACCATCAAGTGTGACCATTTTTATTTCATCTAACACCTCACACTGTGTGAATGTTGATTCTGAAGTAGATTTATCCAGTTGCAGAACGACTTTTAAAACTCATTGTATTTGTTCTTTAAATAGACAGTTTCCATCTCTGCAGTGTTGCATGCACCACATGGCCATGATGTGAGCTAAGAGGAACTGTCACGGTAAGCTGTACAGAGAGGTAACAATAAGGTAAATCTGATATCTGTGGGAAGAAGTACATACAATATTTAGTCAGTAAATTTGAGTATTTATAAGTGATGTTTTTTCTTGATGCAAGTTTTGAATTGGGCACATTTGACAGCTAGTTTTGCAGAAATCTTATTCACAGAAATTGTCAGTAAGGTTCAAAGCTATTGATTGAGTCTCTGTAACAAGATCTCTCTTACTGAAGTCAATCACGTCATCTGTGCTCCTGAGTTTCTCTCTATGCCTGCTTAATGAACTGACTGACACATGTGCTATGAAATGAGTTGGTTTTAACAATTACTTTTTTGTTGTTGCTAACACCCTTCTGTCTTGAAAGACTATGGTCTTGCCCACTGCAGAATTTAGCCATGGATCTTTCTCATGTCTCTTTGCCACAGCCTGTAGGGCAAGGGGACATCTGGGCTGTTTGAAAGCCCATCCTAAGTTAGGACACAGAGTACAGAATTTCAGGAATAATTTAGGTTTTTGGTTTCCAACAAAGTATATAAGTGGTGGGTGATGTTAGAAAAGAAAGTGAACTTACACAATATATTTTTTACAAATCCTAATCATGAAACGACTGTAGCAACAGTCAGGTCATGAATCTACAGTCTTTATGTAGACTATCAGCAGCTTAGTTAAGGTAGCGAGAAGATAATTTCCTCTAATTCTGATGATGTCTGATGTCTCTAAACAGCCTGGTGTCTCTAAATGTGTCCATAATCACAACCACACCAGTAGCCTATAAAATAGGTCTTAAATTACAGTGTGAACCTGGAGTATATATTTGATAAAGATGTATATGTTTACCATCATAGTGTAAAACAATGTGCAGGACAGTTGTCTTCGTTTAACATGTAGTATTTTTGTCACCCTATATTTTTGTTTGTTTGTTTGTTTATATTATTTAATAGGAGCAATTTGCTATTGAGGTTGTATTGCTTGATGATTTTGTGAAAAATTTCAGAATTTTGGGTATTTTGGTAGGCTTGTGATTTCTCTTCGTGGGAAATTTTTGTGTCACGTGAAAGACAAACTTCATGATATTTACATGTATGTACATGTATATTTTCTGTTTAGTCTTTTTGCATTCATTGTACCAGCTGATCAGGAATATGGTGTAGCTATCAAGTACTCAAGATAGAGAATTTGGAATCAGAATAAGTACATCACAAAAAATCTGTTCAATTGACAACTGATCAAACACACTTTGTGCTGCACCATTACAGTATCAAGATGGAGATCCACAGATGTGTATAACAGAAGTAGTTTCAGGCTGTTCATTTTCAAATCTACACCCAGGAAGTGTAAGATAAGGGCAAGAGCTGAGATGTTATGTCTCCTAAACCCCAAAAGAAGTCAAGAAAATATTTTGCCAAAATCATGGACTGGAAATACAGTGTGTATAGGATTAACCAACCCAGAGAGTTCAAAAGCATTGGTCGAGTTTTGTATGTTATATACAGGCAATAATTTAAATAGTCCTGTATTTTTGTTGGCCTGAATTTGCGGTCGGATTCAAATGGCTTTTTGCTATTATTGTGCTATAAATTTTAAGATTGTCATTTTTTTCTTATTTTTAGTCTAGTGTTAGTTATTTTTTTCTATGAAACAGTCAAACTACATTACACTTCAACATGATAAAACCAGTTGAACTTTGCTATTGTAAAACATACAGTGGAACCTCGCTAGCACGATCATAGCTTAACACAATCTCCCGTCTAACACAACCTTTTCACGAAGTCCGGTTTCAACCCTTCTTTAAACATACTAATTTATTTTCAATAACACGCTCAGGTTTGCGTGCTCAACCCGCATAGCACGTTCGGTTCATTTGGACAGTAATTACTGTTGTCAGTCGTCCGCACTAGCCACGTGCTATGAAAACAATAACCACCAGGAAGGAGGTTGAAAGACGTAATAAAACGAGACAAGCCCGCTTTCTCGCTAACCTGTGCACCCGTCTCATCCCTTTCACATGCACGTTGATCAGTGTTATTCATAATGTTACGTTAACTAGGCTTCACTTGAGCCCCCTCTTGCTCTCCTGTCTTCAACTTAACCGTGATTGTGGCGCGCAGCGTCAAAAGCTTACACACTACAACACACCACTGACCAGTGGAATCACCATGCATCATGCACTGACACCTAGCCTAGCCTATCCCATCGTCCCTTTTTTTAATAACAGGAATGTCAAACTTTCAACTTTAGTCGGAATTCCAACTTTTTGGTCATTGCCGACTTCCTTACTTTTGGCCGCTCAACTGCCGACCTTTGTTGATCGTGATTTTATAGATCTAATTAAAAAATTAGAATGACAGTTCATGTTACAGACCTGGGCAGCTTTTTTATGTTATTGCAGATTTGATTTAGTGTGTATTATCTTTCACTTATTATGTGTATTGCCCATGGAGGCCTATTACACATCACTTGATTCTCTTTCTTCCAATCCACAGTGATACAGTTCTACAGGAAATGCAAAAGCTTCCATTTTGATTTGAGCATACTTTTTGACAGTTTTATTTATTTATCTTTTTTTTTTTTTTTTTTCCAATTCAATCAATTATACACATATTAATTTTGTATTGAAGTAATCAATTTATTGTGGGTCGCAAAATGATGGCAATTTGCTGGATTTAAAGTAAAAAAATGTTGTTTTTTATTTTGTTGTTTTATGTTTTATTTTAATATTTTTTGTTGTTTCAGTACATGTATTACAAAATGTTGTGAAAATGTGACTGTGAGCACTGAACTGATGTCCAGGAGGGAGTGAGGAGGGAATGGAAATAATTTTTAAGCTGACTGTCATGACAGCACTGGCTGGCAAAGTGACAGTTTGATACAATATGTGTCCTCTTATATTTATACCTGAAGATTTTTTTTTTTTTTTTTCTGTTGTGGATAACATACAACATGAAACCAGTTACACTCTAACATGGTTAGTAAGAAAACGCTTGAAAAGAAACTTGCGTTATTAAGAAAGAATCCTTGGGAATGGTTTTTTTCCTATGTAATTTCTTATGCTTACAAAGAAATAAAACGATGGGCCGATATGAAAACTACGCTTATTACAAACGGTTTTCGTTTTCCCGATCGCACTTTTCTTTCATACTAAACTTAACCAAGACTAAATTCAGGTACCGAACCAGTTCCCTCCCACAAACAAATCATCCCTGAGTGCGTCAGGTAGGCCTACTGGTACCCACAATGTGCTGTACTGTCCAGCGGTATGAAACTGAGGGTAAGGCCTTAGGCGCAAGCGTGTTGAAATAATGCACCGTCCCCCGTTTCACACCTCACCCGTCGCTCATGGCCCCAATCGAGTATGATGTACCGTGAGAGGGTGACACCTGTTACGTGCATGTGTGAGACTATTATGATTTCATCATTATTTATAGCCACATAACCACGGTATCAGAGGATTCAGCCGAGATAGCCACCCCCCTAGGAGGTTGAAAGGCTCCATGCACCATAAACCGTATTAGAGGATGGCTTGGCCTTTGTCTTTTCAGTCATACACTATACACTTCCACTTGCCGGCATTCGGTCAGTCAAATCAGTCGTCCTTGTCAGTGTTGCTTGAAAGCCATTTTGAGAAGTCGATAGGTATCCTTCAGTTTCATATTGAAAATTGTGAGCTTT
>JBCEWB010921510.1:0-32829 GCA_039654565.1 Peronia peronii
AGAAGGGGAAGAGAGATGGGGAGAAGGGGGAGAGAGATGGGGAGAGGGAGAAGGGGAAGAGAGATGGGGAGGGGAGAAGGGGAAGAGAGATGGGGAGAGGGAGAAGGGGAAGAGAGATGGGGAGAGGGAGAAAGAAAGTGCTAGAGGTGGGTGAGCAGGAGAGGAATAGAGATGGGAAGAAAGAGAGAGAGATGGGAAGAGGAGAAAGAAAAGAAGGAAGAGAGAGACAGGGAGGAAGATAGAAGTAAAAACTCTTTCAATTCTTGAAGGCGACAGATATCGTACCAGTCGGTCCTAAACAAAAAATGAGTGTGGTCAGTTTAGACTATGTGTCCACTGCGCATATACCGTGGTATTTATTGTATTGATATCTTCCTACCTTTTCCTCACACATTTCAGCTCTTTAACACCAAAACGACGACTTGGCGGGATTGGAGCATGGGGGGTCAGAGGTGGGGAAAGAGAACAAAGGGATGCTAGGCCTAATAGAGGCTAGCTATGAACCAGCCCGCGATCTCAGAGCTGACGTACATGTAGTTTCACAAAACGCCATTTCCTGGAAACTCGCCTCGAGAAAATCTCGTATTAAGTTCGGCGATATCTCTTATCTAGCTAGTAAAAAGGCAGTTTCTAGAGAATGAGCATGAAGTAGCGATACAACAGTGAGCTCAGGTTGTTGTAAAATACTTGAGATGGGAAAATTAATTGTCAAACTGTGATGAAAAAAAAAAAAAGCATTTTGTCAAAGTGTGATGGATATCTTTAATAACGTTCAACCTTTCACATTCTCAGTGATCATGTGGTAATGTTCACCAGGAGAGAGAGAGAGAGAGGGAGGGGGAGAGAAAGAGAGAGACAGGCTAAAATTGAAGTGGTACAGTTACGATATAAATTTCGCTGTTCAACCTCCTGCTGGTGGTTATCTCAGACATTGAGATGGAAGAAAGGAAAGAAGGAAAGGGAAGAGAGAAGAGGACAGGGAAGGGTGTCTGTGGAAGGAAGGGGGAGCGGGGAAGCTTATAGATAACATTTTCAATAATTTCATTAGCTATTCATAGTGTCAACGACAAAATATCAGGAATGAGTAGCGTCTCCCACAGTGGGTGTACGTACATAGCTAGATTATGTGAGATTCAGATTAGCACGAATGGGAGACCATGCCAGAAGGGTTACGCATCTACCTCTGGATGTTAGCGTAAAAAGTTTAGCGGGTTCGAATCTTAGCGGGAGATTAGAAAGATTGGAACCTGCATTTTTATTTTTTTAAATTTTTTTAAAAAATTTTTATTATCTTATTTTCCAGTGGCTCAGCAGTCCCCTGACATCTTGAAAAGGAAGCCATGTATCTAGAATTTTCTCAAGACCGAATATAATTTAGGAGGTCCCGTGTGTACGTTCCACACGTGAAAAAAAAAACCTTGGCAGTTTAAAACTGATGAGAGCAATCTGATACGAATCTGAGACGCCAGACAGCTGTCAGGGAAAAAATTTTCCAAATTTTTACTGACAGAAATTCTTCTCACCAAACTGGGCCCGCATTTATACCACAGCCGAGAAAATCCTACTTTCTTAATAAGATAGAAAGACTACATACATATAGATCTAGCTGAATTAATACATAAAATAGCGCTAGACGTGTAAAATGGATTCATATAAAATGTGCAAAGGCTTGCACAGACTGTGGTTCGATCAGAAGTGTTGATATTACAGCACTTTCAGATGGTGGATATCGGCGTCTTTTTAGACGAACAAAAGCATGGCCGAGATGAGGAAGGCATCGAAGTGTGAGCAAATTTAGACATGGTGAGTGGGTAAAGAGGGAGCAAGTGAGCCGTTTTTTTTTTGTTTTTTAAAAAAATTTTTAGCCAGATAAGTCACTTCACTTTGCCAGCCAAGCACAAGATTTATAATGCATGGATGGTAAAGAAATAATCGTTAAAAAAATAAAAACCATATTTGAAACAAATGCAGCAAAAAAGTACTTTTATGAGAAAGTTTCACGATGAGAGAGAGAGAGAGAGAATAGTGGATTTTTAAAGAATTTTCCATTGTTCATCTTTCAAATCATAAGACAAAGTAGTTCTCTCTCCCCCCCTCCCCCCCCCCCCCCTTTTAAAAAACAAACAAACAATAATTATATTGTATACCTCCTGTCAGCAGCTAAGGGAAGTGCTTTATCTGAGGATCAAAATGGCTCATTTGGAGAGCCCGGGGGGGAGGGGGTGAGTAGATGGGTAGGAAAGGTCGAGGAGGAGGACTGGGTGGGATTAAAGTTCAGGGAATGAACCAGCCTGCCCGGTGTCACAGGGTCTAGTAATAGCTTTAACCTTTCCCTTCCTCAGATAGCAGCGGTTATGTCGTAATATGCACTGTGAGATCTACATACAAAACGTGTGAGCACGGCGGATGTTGACCAGGGAACTCTGTGAGAATTTCTAGCGGGATTTTATTGAACGCGGTGAGCAAATCATGTGCATTGATGGTGTAGGTAGACATTTCGTGTGAAAGTTGAAAACATTATAATTCGACATTTATCTTATCTGTCTGTCTAATCACTAATCTTTCCTTGTTTTGTTTTGTATTATTATATTATTTCGTCTTATCCTATAGCGTATAAATTATTATATTACACTTAGTTGGATTAATATTATAGCTATCTCCGTATCTTATCTTATTTTATTCGCCTTATGCAACGGGTCCAGGGAAAGGCAAAAGCGCCAGACGTGCAAAAGCTAATACAGAGAACCCAGTCCTCTACTCAAGTAGCTCGGGTGCGACGCTTATTACAGTTTTAACCTTCTTCATCCAACAGTCCCGCCTCTCATGGCTTGAGTAAACATTCACTAGCGGTTTTCTCCGCTGCAGAATGCAATTTGCCTGACAAGAGGAGGATTTTGTGCGTTGTATTTGCCGGGGCTAAAAAATATAATTAACGTGCATGTAGTTCGTGAACCTGTGCTTTGTGAAACCATGGCATTTTATCTACAGTGTATGTGAAAGCTGTCTGTTTTCTCCAGGATTTCATAATAAACCAATGAGATTTCTCTCTCTCTCTCTCTCTCTCTCTCTCTCTCTCTCTCTCGTGAAGGAGTTCTCTAGATAATAATAATAGGATTGTAAAACGTTTGCACTTTAGCGGAATAATCGATTTTTGAGCTGCTATAAACTTCTTTGTTGATCATGGCTAACGCAGAGGGTACTTCAAGTCTGTAGTCACTTTAGATGGAATATCAGCGAAATGACGTGAAGAAATATAGAGGGTGAAACTTGTTCTTCATGTCGTGTAGGTTTGACACTCGTGGTTCATATCGTGATAACTTCTGAAGTGGATCCCAGTAATTTGCATTATAAATTAATCGTTGCATGTTAGAAATCACAGATATGATCACCTGAGGTGGGATATTATGGAAACATCTTGGGCATCTCATACTTGAACCGTATTACGTAAACGAGCAGATCTGCAGAATCATCAGACAATATATTATGGCCGACCCTCAGGAAGATCTCTTTGCAACCCCGAATCAAGGAAATTAAGATGGTACTGCCATAATCTAACAGGATCCATTGGCCTTGCTAAAACTGTAGCCTACTGCATGGAACTGCAAACGGTAGGCGAGAAAGATGGGCACAAAACACACACAAACACACAACACACACACACACACACACATACAAAGATGAACCGACAAGATTCAGAAATGGACAAAGGATGTGTTTGAGAGACCCCAGTCCTGGCCCACGCTGGCGACTGATGGAGAAGATTACATCTAGTGCACAATTGAATTCTTCCTGAGGTACCCGAAAAGAGATGGGCAGAAGAAAGATGGATCAACATCATCCAGGAATTGACAGAGAGAACATAGTGAATGTATGAGTTCCTGCCCATGTGGTAAACGGCGGTGGGGAGGAACGCCATTCTCCTTCCGCCACACCCCGTGGAGTCAAGGCCATTTTCTTTTTCTTTTTTTAATTTTTATTTTTGTTTTAATTTATTTATTCATTTTATTTTAATTTTTATTTGTTTTATTTGTAAAAAGATTATATTATTTAACTATTTTATTTTATTATTTTATTAATTTTATTAATTTTATTTTTTTAATCTTTTGTATTTTTTATATTATTTTATTATTATCATTTTTATTGTTATTTTATATCTTCAAGCTCCTACCTACTGAAAGATGGACCTACCACAAAGAAAGCATACGCATGTAAATGATCTGACCCGACCTAATCATCAGCCCAGATAGCGCCCTTTGGGGGCTGAAAGGCTATGAAAATAGTTATGGAAAGGAGCAAAGAGAACATTTGCGAAGATTCTGACTCCTGGTCCACGGACAGATCATAGAGAAGAATGGTGCACAACATACTCGTTAGAAGGCAGCCTGGTGAGCCCAGCCGGAGTAAAAGACTAAAGAAGAAGGAGAAGTTGAAGGAAGCAAGTACGTGCTGACGTGTGGAACGCTCTACTCCGACTGACTACTCGTACCAAATGGCTTAGGGTCCATCCTGATCCTGTTGGTGAAGTATTTGGTAAGTGTGGAAATTTCCCAAATTTCTGCATCATGTAATAGACAAATAGATGTGGGACAGCTGTTTTCACTCGTCAAACATTAATTATGCAGGCCTTTATAAGAGGGAGAGAGAGAGAGAGAGAGAGAGAGAGAAAGAGAGAGAGTCCAGATGTGGGGCGTTGGATCGTAGTCGACAGAACATGTAGATCTAATAATGTAATCATGACGGCACTCACTGAAAAATTCAACCTCGTGAGAAAAAAAAATAGAAGAAAACTTAATGTAGGGCCTATACCATACTATTATGTTAAAGTGAAAGCGAACATTGTGCTATCTGATGGTAATTAATGGTGTATTCTGACACGGGCTTTGGCAAAATGCCCTATAGTCAGTTGATTTTTGTATTAACTCACAGTTTTAACGATCTCCTGACTACATCACTTCGGTTTGTAGAAGTCGCATAATGTTTTGCATTTGTTGAACGAATGATCGTAGCTGTAAATTGCGGTCTCTCTTCGAAACTGAGTTTTCATGGGAAAGATGTTCCCTCAAAGTAGGTCGGCATTATCTCCAACAGTGTGTGTGCAAATTAATGTGTAGATCAGTTCATCATTTTCCTTTAACTAACACTTCATCTCTTGTCTCTCTTGAGGCTGTTAGTGATCGTTGGTTACCAGTAGTTTGTTTGTTTGTTTGTGTTGGGGTTTAACGACACATCAGCACGATTACGGCTATATTGTGTCAAACACGGGAAGATACGTTTACCCGTCAAGAAGAATAGAGGAAAGAAAGCGGGACAGAAGACAGGAGCAAGGAGAGAGAGAAGAGATGTCTCCCCTGAAATGTTGATGATGGCACTCCACGGGAGACATCCCACCGATGGCGGGCTTACACTGCCTGCAGATGGGAACAGTGAACCTACTTATAAACCCCGGGCCCCCACGGGGGAAACCAGTGGTTCTGGTGTTAGCTAAAGCCTAAAGACACAACACTGCACTGATCCGCAGTTTTGTATGGTGATGGACATACAACATTTGGAAACTGCGGTGACAATTTATGTAAATGTAGCTATTGGAAATGACGGCATATTGACTTCGACAGCATGTGATGAGACGTAGTTCTTGTATGATGCCGTGGGAACTGTTAGTACTGATAACTCTCCGGTGGTTTAGTGCTTTGATGGTGCGCATTGTTGCTGCCATTCTCTATCGCCGCGTTCAGACCAAAATTTAGCAAACGTGCCTCAGAAAACTTGAAAAAAAAAAAAAAAAGCTCCTTCTTTGTACCTTCTGTTAGTTTCAGATTACTTTGACTAGTAGAAATGCTCAAACACTTTCTTTTCTGCATTTCCGGAGGCAAACAGCTTTCCTGATTCGCTGAACGGGTATATATCACAGAAAATGTCTAGCTTCTTTCGAGGATTTGTGGTAGAATAAATGCCCAAAGCACCCCCAAAGGGCAAGTTTGAATGGCTCATTGAACATTTCAGATGCTACATATCAGCTCAGTGATGTAAATCAACAATTTGAACGTACAAGAGTAGCATTTACTTTACGAAAAGGTGTTCCATACGCATACAGCGATTCAAAATTTAGCTTGGCTTAAAACTACATGTATTGAAATGCTCCATAGGCAGTCAGGGAACGCAGTGATGAGATGTTTTTGTTTGATGGTACGATAGGTCTTGTATTGGGGAAGTATTCAATTTGACTTATAGAGGTTTTGATTGCGTACATGTACTTCTTTGATTGTGCCGTAGTTATGTAACATCTGTTACTACTAACCACGTGCGTTTTGTTTGTTTGTTTGCTTGTTTGTTTGTTTTTCAACGATGAGGAGCGTGGGTGATATGCACGCATTTCGGCGATGGTGCCATGTGTGTAATTTACACCTTTTGGCGATGGTATTCCTATAATGGTGCCTTATGCATGTCTTTTTGGTGATGTCTTCTCTTCGACAGCTGTACGCTTTGTGACGATCATATTTAGTGTTGTTGCTGTTTTATCTCCACATACCTATCTGTTTCTTTCACTGTCTCTCATGGAAGGTATAGTGCTTTGTTGGTATGGATACGCCAACCCCTTTACTGCTGCTCTGTCGAAGAGAACCTACTGCCTTCGTGGGAGATATTTTAAATATAGGTCAAACCTATACTGGCCTGCGACCTATAGATGAGCATGCGCACCTCGATGTGGATGTTTCGGCAGTTTGTTACTCAAAGAAAACGTGTTTGGTGTTTTGAAAGCGTCATTCTATCGAACGTACAAATCGGATCACTCTCGCGAGTTTACTATTCAGTTATTCTCGCCTTTTTTGGATAAAGTCAAACAGTAAGCGTTTTCCGACTTTATGTAAGTAGAAACACAGATCTTTGTGCAACCATGCTGTGTGCCAATTTTCATATGGATACGTTAAGCAGATTTTGAGTCCATAAGCCTTTTTTGGGGTTTTGTTGCCGATTTTAAATGGTGTTGATCAGGGGTGTCCAAACTACGGCCCGCGGGCCAACTGCGGCCCGCGGTCCAAGTTTTATTGGCCCGCAGCAAATTCTGAAAATACAGTGGAACACGCTTAAACCAAAATTTTAGGGACCGGGCGAGCGCAAAGGAATGGCTTCAAGGGTGTGCGCCAAGGTAAAAGAGAGCGGTTGTGAGACTGTTAGAATGCACTGTATGATCCACCAAGAAGTATTGTGTGCCAAGACTGTCCAGCTGGGCGATGTGATGAACACTGATGTAAAAACTGTCAACATAATTCGAGCTAAAGGACTGTACCACAGAGAATTTCAAGCTTTCCTATCAGATGTGGATGCTGAATACAGGGATGTGCTCTACCATTCTGATGTGCGTTGGCTCAGCCGCGGCTCAGGCTGCAGCGGTTTTATTCGCTAAGATCAGAAATCGACCAGTTTTTGAAAGAGAAGGGCCGACCCCTTCATGAACTGAGTGACCCTCTGTGGCTGGCAGACCTGGCATTTTTAGTTGATCTTACTCATCATCTGAATACACTGAACAAGAACCTGCAAGGCAAAGAACAGCTGGTGCCACATCTATATGCGCACATGAAAGCTTTCTGTGTGAAGCTCCGCCTGTTTGAGACACAACTACGAAGCTTTAATGCTGCACACTTCCCCGCGCTGTCTGAAATCAAGGCTGCTTTTCCAAAGGCCGACCTTTCTGTTAAAAAGGAGAAATATGTGTCCGTGATTGCATCTTTCGTGACAGAATTCAACCAGCGTTTCCAAGATTTTTCTGTCATTGAAAAACAAATCAAGCTGTTCTCCACCCCCTTCCAGGTGGATGCAGAAGAAGTGGAAGAGAGCCTGCAGTAATGCAATGTGATGATTCTCTGAAGAGTCAATACCAACTTCTTTCCCTCCCTGACTTCTATCAGAGTTTGGATAATGCCGATTTTTCTCGAATGAGACGCCACGCAAAAAGAATGATAGGCCTGTTCGGCTCTACATACATATGTGAACAAACATTTTCTCTGTTAAATCAGAACAAAAGCAGATTAGAACCAGAATGACTGATAGCCATCTCTGTGAAGTCCTTCGTGTCTCAACCACCAAACTTTCTCCTGACATGTCAGCCATCCTTCAATCCAAAGAACAGCATCACTGCTCCCACTGAGTGCAATGTTCTTCACATTATAGATGAGTCAGAAATGCACACAGTATTCATGTGTCAATATATCACCTCTAGAGTGTGGCCCAGCCCTTTGTTTATTTTTTTGTATCTGGCCTTCACTAGAAAAACTTTGGACACCCCTGGTGTGGATGGACTGAGTAATCACGACCAAGGGGAAAGAACCACGTATATCCATTTTTTTTTTTTTTTAAACACAGTGGGGAAAACTGAAAGTTGCTTTTAAAGACTTCAGTGCTTTTCGATTGTTGAAGTTATTGATTCAAGCCATTGCTTTGGACAACAGTGACTGTTCCGTGCGATCTTTTACCAGGTGGGATTGTTAAGGTAAAGGACTATACCCATGGACCGTAACTTTGAAGTAACAAAAACTGGACGTCGGTTGGTCTTCCCGCTTAGTTTTCGTATCATGTGTATGCGTTTCTAGTTTCTTGTGATGTCTTTAACTTTAAGAAAAAGTTATCATACATACACACACACACACATACACACACACACACACACACACACACATAGCGGCATATGACGGATGAGGCCTGGGAAGTGTAGTGTCAGTTATAATATACTATAATAAAAATGATATAATATGATATAGTATAATGTAATCATAACATGTCATAACATCGCATTGCATGATATGATAAAATGGAAAAACGATATGAGATAAGATAAAGTGAGATAAGCTATACGTTATTTGTCTTCAAAAGATAATTCCTTTCATAGTAGATGAGACACAGCATATACCCAACATACAGTCACAATTCAATGCTTGTAGACTTGAACATCATGACTGGCATCAGAACAAGGCAGACTGAAGAAAAAAAAAACTGATGCTGCCTGGCAATCTCCACACAGATTCTTCAGGGGAAAAGCGTTTTGCTTTGTCAAAGTGGCGTTAGAGCTGTCAGTCTACAGTTAAGTAGCGACCGGCAACAAGGAAAGTGATTGTATTGTTGATGAAGGTGCGGGCTGTGTGGGTGTGAGGGAAGGAGAAAGCGAGAGGGGCCAAGTGCTCTGTTGTCACTGGGGATTCAGGTTACTGTTGTTAACATTGTACTTATTGTTTGGTGTGTGAGTGTCGACGCTCCGTACGGCATGGTGTACATAGCAGGTATGACATACGCTGTGTTAACTTTCTCACGGGTGGAGGCATCCTGTGGAAAGTATTGTGTTGTAGAGACAGATGGAGAGATAGACGGACAGACAGACATATCTAGACAGGTAAATAGACAGATAAATAGATAGATGGGTAGATGATGGATGGATGGATGGATGGGGGAGGGAGGGAGAGAGGGATGGGTGGATGCAAGGATAGATTGATAAGACAGGCAGACACATTTATCATATAGATATTGTTCTCTGTTGCCTTTCAAAATTTTATTTCATCGTGTACCGAAAAGGGCCAGTATGGTACATTGTGATCATTCTGCCCTTGTTCTGTGTGTGACGTGGCTGACCATCCCAAGTGGAAAGTATCACAACCAAGCCCTGGACACGTACACCGTTTTGTGAGACGCCTTGATTTCTAGTTCGTGAGTTACTTTGGGACAGCAAACTGTCATTAATTTCTCCTGCGACTTAAGACTTTATGTAAAATATATTCGCATTTTGTGAAGGTACAGTCATGTTTTAACAGTGGACTATTACACGTACATAAATTACTGTGTTTGGCGACCGCTTTTCAAATATATGTATTGTTTTTTTATCCAGAGTTAACTTTGAGATTGAACGATCTGTTTGTTTGTTTGTTCCACCCCCCACCCCCCCTTTTTTTTTTTTTTCATACATGATGGTTTACGGCAGAAAATTCACATTCCTACGGACGGCTCTGGACACATAGGCTACTTGTGTTTTTTGAGAGTACGGAAGTTCTTGGACTTGTGAACTGCTAAGCTGTGTTTTGTTTTGTAACTATACTTTTTCAACCTTCTTTTTTATGCAGAGAAACTTTGTTATCGAACGCTCCTTCTTCGTCTTCTTTTTTTTTACGTAATAATTCTGAAACGTATTGTTTTCAATTTAATTTTTCACATTTGTTTCGTTTTATTTTGTTTTGTTTCTTTGAATATACATGTATCAGTAATAATAGTGATTATAGAAAAAATAAAATGAAATAAAATAATTGATAAAATGAAATTTATCTTTCAAATGAATAGAAAAAGAAAGTGATTTTTTTTCTTCTTTACACGGTCTGGGCAATAGGCTTTCTGGCAAGATAGCCGTCAGCAGGGGACTGAAACTTCAGGACGTGACATGAGCTTACAACGTAACGTAACGTAACTTTGTGACTGCTGGCAAAGGGAAGCAATAGAGCTGGTCAAAACTATACTGAACAATAAGCCACTTCTTATTGAGTCTTGAACTAAAAAAAAAAAAAAAAAAGATTTTAACTGCGCTGCATAGACATTACTATTATTATTATTATTATTATTATTATTATTATATGTAACCTTTCGGTCATGAGAAAGCAGTATTATCTTGGCACTATGTGCGTGCCTTGTGTTTGGCGAGAAATCAAACATTTTTGCTTGGATAACAGTGTGTCTTCCTACTCTTCATTCGATTTTTGACCCGCCAAGGTTCTTTAGTGTGCGTAACGTACACGGGACTTCCGAAATAATTTCGCCAAGATACCAATGAATTACTGAAAAAAAAAAAAATGCAGGATTAAATCTCCGAATAGTTCTGTCCTCCGTTAGGATTGGAACTTTGAATCCGCGACGTAGTTTTTTTCGCCGATGAACAGACGCCTTACCCCAGGGTCACGACGACCCCCGCCACCCCCCTCCCGCATCGACTTTTCCTTCTGGTAGGAGTTTGCTCAGCTAGCTATTTTTGCCTGCCTGTATTTGTTAGACGAACAGAGTGCATTGCGTGAAAAGAATGCACTATTTTCGGCATACCTATGAGTTAAGGTGTAACTTTCCTTGCCAGATGTTTTTTATTATGGAATGCATGCATTACATATCTGTGTATACTGTCCATTTCCCACGTACTGTCTGTGCAAAAGACGGAAACGTGCGTTCTAGTCTTATACTGTCCCACTGACTAGTGTAAAGATTTCGTTTGGAATGTTGTCATGAGATGAAAAGACGAACAAAATGTCGAGGTTCCTTGTTCTGAGCGAGGGTTTCATCATAGTCAAGAGGAAACGAGTTTTGATATATATGTCTGCCTCCTGTCTAGGTAAACTTTGATCGTCAAAGGTACGAGGGCAATAACAGCTGTTGTCTGTGGAGGCCGGAAATCAAAGGAGCGTGAGCGAAATGGTAACTCTTGTTTTGTACTCGCCAGGTATCTAACTTTGAGAGAAAGCCTGAGCTTGTTTTTATAGACCAGAGCGAACAGGTTTGTCGCTACCTCTTTACGATTTTGCGACAGGTGAGATGTTCGTTCAGTATACTACATTAATGATGCAGTAACACACTACATTAGTGATGCAGTATCACACATCAATTTCTGACAAAGATTTGTGATATGATTGGACCAAGATACTGGAGATGTATGCATTACACTAGGATGGATCTCCTTGACTCGGATTTTTGTGGTCCTACAATATCAGTTATTCTGCGACCTTTGATATTGAAAGGCACAAAATGGGCATGCAATTATTGTTTGTTTGTGTTAGGGTTTAATGGCACATCAACACGATCACGGCTATATTGTGCCAAACACGGTAAGATACGTTTACACGTCAAGAAGAGAGGAAAGAAAGCGGGACAGAAGACAGGAACAAGGAGAGAGATGAGATGTCACCCCTGGAGTGTCGAGGATGGCTTTCCATCGGAGACATCCCACCGACGACGGGCTTTCACTGCTTTCAGGTCGGAGCAAAGAACCTACTTATATATCCCAGGCCTCCGCGGGGGAGGACATGCAGTTATGTGATTTCCTTAAACAAGATATTTAGAGAATAAAACAGATTTTATTGTAGTCTCCGTTTTTGTTTTTTTTTATCGCCAGGACCGTGTTTTGTAATATATTTTACTGGGCGAGATTTGTTGTGCTGTGATATCAATTATTTCTTTATTTTATAAAGAGAGAGAGACACACAGAGAGAGAGAGAGAGAGAGAAAGAGAGAGAGAGAGACAGACAGAGCGGACAGCTTGGTTTCCAGTAATTGTTTGTTTGTGTTGAGGTTCAGCGGCACTTCATCACGATCATGGTTATATTGTGTCAAACAATAGATACGTTTACATGTGATTGAATTTAGATCCAATAGTTGGAGACCATTGCAACCACATCTATACTATAAATCTGCAACAAAACCCACGATAAGCTTATGGACTCGAAAACTGCTGAATGGATCCACATTAAATTTTGAACACAACAGTGTTGTATATAGATCTGTGTATCTGTGTACATAGAACCAAAAAAAAGCTTATTATCATGACGTTATTCTAAAATTTGCGATAATAATTGAATTATAAACTCGCGAGGGTGCTTGATCCGAATTGTACGTTCAATAGTATGACGAGTTAAAAACACGTTTTCTGTGAATGACATTCAGTTTAATCAACCAAAATATCAACATCGAGGTGCGCACGCTTGCCATACACTTTAAGTCACAGGGCTTTATTTTAAAAAAATCTCCCACGGAGGCCGTGGGTTCTCTTCTAGTGGTTATACAAATCTCGCTTGAAAACTTTGAATCTCGCTTATGAAATATTAAGACAGATTTCATTTTTTTTTCTCTTTTCTTTTCAGATTCTGTTGGAGTTTCAGAGATAAGTCAAGAAATCCTAGCAAAATGGCTGAGCTAGATCTATTTGTCTTTTATTCAAAAAATCTATCCCTGCCTGGGGGATGATATTTGAGAAGAACTACAAGTTGTGACCCTTGTGTGAGAAGATTGGATTTTACGCTAATAGACTACACATGTGATACATTACATCATCTCTGCCTCTGAGCACAAGATGAGATAAAGCTGTAAGCTCACGTCCACCACGACTGTAAAAAGCAAGGATTGAGCATTTATAGATCAGACACACATTGGGGTAGATCTTGATTACCCGTCGAGACAAAATGAGCTGAAGTGTCCATAGAAAGAAGGAATTTGGCACCAAAAGACTAGATAAGTGTTGCAATAGATTTTCTTTCCTTCTGATTGCAAGATGAGCTGAGAGTCTCGAAACGTCCACCACGGCTTCAGAAAGCAGAAAGTTCAAGATGCGGATCCACAATCTGCCGGTGTTCAAGTTTGTGCTGCTGCTACTGGTACTAGTGGTATGCCTGTCACTGATGGCGCACCAGTACATCTCTAACATGGTGGGCTCCGAATTGCAACCGCTGTCCCACAGGACCAGGCAGATTGAGAGCTACAGCGACGCCGACTCGGATCCGAACCCACGCCCCTTGTCCTCCTACCAGCATGAGATTGAGGAACTGCGTCACATCAAAGCCTCGGTCAACAACGAGTTACGCGACCTGGAGAATCGACGTATGCGGCTGCAGGCAGAAATCTCCAAATACTCCACTCACATCGACAGTCTGAAAATTCAGCACGCCAGCTTGAGCAAAGATGTTTCACAAATCAAACTGGCCCTGGATCAGCTCAAATTTGAGCAGGAAGAGTCCAGATCGTACATCCCCAGCATCAAAGCGCCGTACAGAATCATACGGGACACCGACAGTACTGACAAACTGCCAGGACCGTCCTCCCCGCAGGCCTGCCACATGGAGAGCTGCTTTGACTACTCGCGGTGTTCTCTGGTGTCGGGATATCCGGTATACGTATACAATCCGACTGAATTTTTTGTGGACGGGAGTCCAGTACATGAGGATCTGGTCTCCACATTCATGGATTACTTCAGAAAGAATGTGTATCGCACTGGTGACCCAACACAGGCCTGCATCTACATTGTTCTGATAGGAGATTCTTACGAGGGCAATTTTCCCGATCCTGAGGATATACACGACTTATTATCTAGGCTACCTTATTGGGGTGGAGATGGGCGCAACCATGTGCTCCTCAATCTAGCTTCATCTACGCACACAAGAGACGTATTTCAGTCTGTGAATACGGGGCGGGCAATAATAGCGCAGTCAGCATTTACCGAACGTCTCTTTCGGAGCCGGTTTGATATTGTCATTCCCCCAAACTTTGGTCCGGCCACTCCGGACAACGTGTGGAGAGACTTGCCCCAGCTGCTGCCAGTGAGGAGAAAGGACTTGTTAGGCTTTTGGGGCCAGTTCGTGCCGCCAGCAAAGTCAACAACGAGGGGCAGATCGCAAGATTTTGTAAATAACATGCATATTCAACGCAAACCACTAGCCGCCATTGACTCTCCATACTCACGTGTCGAACAAGCTATTGTCTCGTCGTTGAAAAGTTTTCAGAGCAGTCGATATGGGAGTTTCTCCATCGACGTGTCCTGTGGTCAGTCTAGTGTTACGGCGTCCAAACCCACGGATTGGAGTCTTTGCGGGACGGCGGGGACTCGTAGAGATCTACTTCTCCAGTCCACCTTTAGCCTGATCATCTCCCCACTGAACACCTCTTTGTATTCCACCACAGCATTCCAAACCCGAGTGTACGAGGCCCTCAAACACAACTCCGTCCCAGTCATCCTTGGGTCTCACGGACACTTGCCCTACTCGGAAATTCTACAGTGGGACACGGCAGCCATCGTGGTGCCCACCCCGCGCGTAACAGAAATCCCTTTCTTCTTCCAATCATTCCCGGAGGAAGCAATCTCCGCCCTTCGTCTCCAAGGCCGACTCTATTTTCAGAGCTATTTCAGTTCGCTTCAGTCCATCATGGACAGCTTGTTGAGCGTCATCCGGTCCCGCCTTCAGATCCCGGCTAAGCCGGTCACAGAGGAACCCTCGCCCAGCGTCTTCCCGGCATCATTCACCCCACTGAAATACGAGGGCCCGGAGCCAGAACCCGAGAGTGACGAGATACTGGGCCCCATTGAGAGCCCATTTCCATCAGAGATGTACCGCTATAACTTTTCACTGCACTCAGTATGGGATCAGTTCAATAACCCCTGGGATCCTTTCAGACTCTATCCATTCACGCCGTTTGAACCCTGGCTGCCGTCTGAGGCCAAATTTAAAGGTAAGACTTACAAATACGTTGATCTTGGGGTGGTCAGATATTCACAACTTCAAATGCAATCAAAATATCCGGTGGACACACTGGTTCATAGGTGCAAATGATCGCCAGGTGGTTTAAGTACTTTTATCTCTGTTTGTGATCACTCAACAATGTGATATTTTGTACCTTTAGATTGAGTTAGTATGCAAGAATAAAGTTCTGATTTGTCATCAGTTTGACGCGAGGTATGGGACCAGTTCTCTCATTCCAAGACCCATTCAGTTGATTCAGGCTCTGTCCATTCACATTGTTTGGATCTTGAGTTTAAGATAGGATCAAACAGGCACTTTAATGGTCTTGGTGGGCCATTATTCAAAAAGTTGGGGGGGGGCGGGGGAGGAGGAGAGAATCTTCAGGGCAGCATTAAAGTTATAATATACATATATGTGTAAATTATTCCTTGCATGTTTAATTTTTCCTTTGTTGGAGGTCTCTTGATGGTGTAATATTTTGTACAAAAAAAAAATTCTACTAAAAAATTTGCTCTTCATAATCAAAATTAAAGGTTCTTCATGAGTTCAGTGCACAAAAAAAAAAAAAAGACCTTTTGCCAATTTGATAATTCTCTGTCCTGTGAAAAGATTTTTTATTTATGTCAAAGTTCTTATGACAGGTTTTAAATCACTTATGCAAAGGACACCATAACAGGTATATGTTATTTATGTTAATCTTCTTTTGACCTGTTTCACGTAGGAAAGATACCATGCTTAACAGTTTGTTATTGAAGATAACATATTCTTGTACATTTATATTTCATTGTATCATTGTTCTCACGGCATTTCCGTGTTGGATAGAACATTGGTGAGAAAGTCCATCAACAATTTCACTTTTATTGTGTTGGCGATTTGCTTGACAAGAACATTTTTGTTTTGCACATAAGGCATTCCTGATCAGTGTAATGTTCTTTACTTGATGGGAGTCATCCACTGAACAGAGAAAAAAAATATGGTTTTGCAGACTCACATTTAGGAGTTCAATCATTTCTACAAGTTCAAATTCAAAATTTTCAGTCCTGAGATAGTTATTACTAGCAAGACTAGGTCTAGTGGAACATTACATTATTTCAATCAGATTTTTAGCTAATTGCACTAGAAATTTGACTCTGAATAACAAAATTATGGGTTTTATTAGTATTAGTTATGAAATGAAATGCTGTCTGCCTCTTTGTCAGGAAGAACACTCTGTTATGGTAGTCCAGGCATCTGATCATGAATGATTAATTAACAGTTTCTAATCTTAGTAAGGTCAGATTTTGTTTATTCATGAGTAAGGTGATGTGAGGACAAGGAATCTGAGTGAGAGGTATGTGGAATCCAGCTTCTAACTGTATTCATGAGGAGATGTTTAATTAGCAAAAAGGACAAATTTTTGATAATGTTACAATAATTACTTTTTTTCCCCTTGTTTTCTCCATAGGATCTGGTTATGGTTTCCGACCAGTGGCTAGAGGTGCTGGTGGTGATGGCAAAGACTTTGGTCCGTCTCTGGGTGGAAATGTTCCCAGGGAACAGTTTACCAGTAAGTTGTTTTAGATCCCACCTCACTCAAGAAACAGCTTACCAGTAAATTGTTTGTGTTCCCACCCAGGGAACAGGTTACCAGTAAGTTATTTTAGTTCCTACTCAGGGAAAAGTTTATCTGCCAATTAGTTGTTTTAGTTCTCATCCAGGGAACAGCTTATCATGAAGTTGCTTCAGTTCCCACTTAGGGAACAATTTACTAGAAAGTTGTTTTAGTGTCATCCAGTTTTTGTCCCTGTTTAATTCATAACCCAACTCCTTATATGCTTTGTCTAAAATTCTGGACATTTTGACCAACATAGATGATATTTCTGGGCAGTCAGATCATTATTTTGGTTAGAAGATACAAAGTGTTTAAATTGTCTCTTGTTTCAACTTTATTAATTAGTTCTGTAAAAAGTCCTGACACAGTTCACAAATATCCCTGTGTGTAACTTTCAGAAATTAAATCTGTATTCATCAGGATTCAGAACATTTCACTCTGAATAATCAGCTCCCAGAGTAATATGTTATCAGCAGATCTATGTTTAATCACTAACTTGAAACAAATTCTTTTTGAAGTAATCCACGATTGTGGGCGCAAGATCTGTCATGCAAAATGCCTGAAATTTACACAAACTAAACATTGATCTCAGTTGGTCATCATGATGATGTTCTAACTTAATTATTGTTTAACTTTAAGTTGCATCCTTGAGCTGGTCATTATATTATTATCTTTACTTCAGATCTATAAATTCACCCAGTGTGCTGGAACAGAAAACAACCAAAAAAAAAAAAAAATCTAGATTGGAAACAATAAAAATTTAGTATGTAAACAAGAACAGTTAGCTCAAAACATATGCACACTGAGTTGAAGTGATGCTGAATTCTGAAGTGAATTGGTATAAGTATAACTTTCACCAAGATCACTTCTGTTTCCAGTGTCATTGTATAACTGTCTGGACTGAAAAAAAAAAAAAAAAAAACTTGTTGGAGATGGTAGAGACAGTCATTTATATATCAATACAAGTTGTTATTTCCATAATAAATGCATAAAAGACAACAACTCAGTGGTTGCATAATGCTATGGGCTAGAAGAGTTTATGTCTTAGTTTTTCTTGTTGTTTTATGGAATAGATGGCAGTACAGATATAAGCTCTGTCTCAGTCTCTTGGCCAATGAAAAACGAAAGAGATGTCACATGACCAAACCAGACTGTGTGTTTCCATTGTGAGGCTGACATGGTTTTTCATTCAGACAAACTTTTGTGTTTTTTTTTAAAATGTATTTTTTTCTGTGCCCAGTTATCAAAAAAGTTGACAACGATGCTGATAATTTTCCATATTCTGGTAATGTTCATTTTCTTCCCGATAGTTGTGGTGCTCACCTATGACCGAGAGGTTGTCCTGCTGCAAGCTTTGCACAGGTTCAAAGGTCTGCCCTACCTCAACAAGGTGGTAGTTGTTTGGAACGCAGAGGTGCCACCCTCGGAGGATCTGCGCTGGCCAGAGATTGGGGTTCCCATTAAAGTAAGACATACAATAATACACATATTTGACTTCCCTTTTTTCAATTTGTTGATTTATTGGTTAGTTAGGGTTGTTGTTGGCTGCCTGACTGGTTGGTTGGTTGATTCAAGGTTGGTAAGTAGGTTGGTTAATTGGCAACTTGATAGGTTGGTAGATTGGCTGGCTGGCTGGCTGGCTGATTTGTTTTGTGTGTATATGTTTGTGCATGTGATGGTGGAATGGAAAGGATGCCGCAGCCTGATCATTATTCAGGAAACTGCGAGATAAAAGGTTTATCTGTGATTTCTATGTTCAGTGCAAATTTGAAGGTTCTCATCTATTATCTCAGGGAAACATACTGCAGTTTTAGTGCATGTAATTGGAACACTCATGGACAGTTCGTACAATCATTTTCTGCTTGTCCTGTTATGGAGTTGGAAGCCATCCGTTATTTCATATCATATAATGCATTTGTCTGAAATCATATATGATTTTTTTATCAGTTCATTAATTTAGTTATCTTTTAGTTATTGGTTCATGAGAACATTTGTTTTGTTTAGTTTTGTTTTGTTTTTCTTGGTCTGTAGAATTTTGAAACTTGTCATCTCTAGAATCTTCTAGCTGATTTACTTTCTTTGTCATGTGGATCTGGACATATTATCATAATTTATTGCCTGTGTCATTTCTGACTATTTGACTTAAGCCCAGGGCAAATGAGTCGGAAGTTGCGTTATGCGGTCTCGAGTTATGGCTGTTTTTAACTATTCTCTGACTCAGATACCAAAATTAAACCAACATTTTTATTTTTTTCAGGTTAAAAAAGGTCAAATTCTCAGTTTGTGAAAAAAAAGAAGAAGTGAATTTGGTACCTGAGTCGGAAAAAAGTTAGAAATGGTGGTAGCTCGAAGTCACCCACTGTGACTTCCGACTCATTTGCCCTGGGCGCAAGACATTTTGAAAAAAATCAGGAAAAGTAGTTTCATTTCACTGTTTGACATACATATGTTGAATTTCAAATAGCACAATTTATGAAATTCATCACTGGAAACAAATTTTTAAGAGCAATGAAGTAAAAGATTAAAAGCACTGAACTTTGGCCTGGAGTCAGTTCGCATACATGGATCTCTTTGCAGGTGATTAAAACCAGCAAGAACAGTCTGAACAATCGTTTCTTGCCTTACTCTGTGATAGAAACGGAGGCTGTCCTCAGCATTGATGACGACACCCACTTGCGACATGACGAGATTGTGTTTGGTTTTAGGTGAGTATGCCCAGATGGCCTCATGAGTATGCCCAGATTGCTTCAGAACTAGTGTGCATGTATTGTTAGACTGTGAATTTACAATAACTGGAACTGTCTTTAAGGCAGAACACAAATACTATCTCATTTGGTAACTTACTCTTGTAAAATGTATGGCAGTAACTATTCATATGTAATCAAATTCCTGATGTGATTAGCCAGAGGATAGATCACTGTCAAGGACCATGAACCCTTCTTTTTTTCTTCTTTGCTATCAGCTCTATGTTTAGTACTCTATGTTTAGTCATCGAGGCATCTCCTGATAAATTAAGTAGTGCACTATTCATGTCCATCTGTTGCTGTTGTGAGCCAGATTCTCCACAGATTATGTCCATAACTGAATGTTGTAGGTCCATCTTTTTTTTCTGCTCACCTCTTTTTCATTTTCCATTTGTTGTTTCTTGCAACACAGTTTTAACAAAGCTACTGATCTTTGGACCATCTCTGTTCAATTTTCTTTTCTTCACAGTTGTGAGAAGATTTTCTGAGGACCACTGTGCTGTATGATGGTTCTGTGGACCTGCTCATTTCTAATATGGTCCAAGTATGAAATGCCCAAGATGTTATGGTAGTATATTTTAAACTTGGTTGTATTCTTTTTGTTATTTCCAGGGTGTGGAGAGAGGAGAGGTCGCGGGTGGTTGGTTTTCCAGGCCGTTTCCATGCCTGGGATGTGCAGCACCGCTCCTGGAACTACAACTCCAATTACTCATGTGAACTCTCCATGGTGTTAACAGGTGCTGCCTTTTTCCACAAGGTAGGACTAATATCTCTGTTGCCAAGGTAGGGCCTGATAGTCATATAAATTGACTTTGGGGCCGGGAGTGGGGTGTGTAAAAATGTTTCATTGGCCAAACACAGGGTTAACATGCAAGCTTTTGACCACTGGGATTTTCCTCAGGCAATGAAAAAAACAACAACATGTACATGTATATCAAGATTGTTTATTTTTAATATACAGTGTTCTACAAATCATTATTTGTTTCTTTGAGTGTGTTGAGTTAGTTGCTAGTAGACAATCTATCCGAGGTTTTAAGAACATATCTATAACTGTATATTGATATTGTTGTGATGTCAGTAATAAATGATGTATGGAATAATGTGAACGTGGGAAAGGGAAAGACAGTTGGCTAGAGTTGGTATGATAATATGTGGGGAAAGAATAACATAGGGTTGATTTTAGAGCAGAATGCTATTGGTGGTCATAAAGTAGAGATCATGATCTGTATATAGTCCAATGTTGTGGAGCACACAGATAGGTCTGTCATCTGTGTGGATCTCACATTTTGAGCCCTGCACTTTACATAACTAGAGTAAGATAATCAAAAACCCAGGCTAAGAATATGTCACTTTGTGCACGCACAAGCCAGAAGTTGGCTTCTCTTTTGTTCTGTTATACTGTCAAAGTCTTGGGAAATGAAAATTGTGAGTGTTTTTTTCTGCTGCAGTATTGTAGCATTTGCTTTAACAGTGAAATTAAAATTCCTTTTCTTTTCTTTTTTCCTTGAATTCCAGTACTACTCTTACCTGTACAGTCATGTGATGCCGCAGGCTATCCGTGACAAAGTGGATGAATACATGAACTGTGAAGACATTGCCATGAACTTTTTGGTGGCACACATTACCCACAAGCCCCCTGTCAAGGTATGTATCCTTTAGATAAAGGTGAAGCAGCTCGTCAAATTGCCCATTAATAGCAATAGTAGAGAATGCGGTACAGTACAAGCTCTGAGAGCTTTGCAATCTAGTATTACCCTGACAGACCCAGTGGAGATACTCATAAAATGTTCTCGGCTTCCGGAAAAATATGCACACCAGCTACTTGCTAGGTGCTCATCAATGTAACAACACTCACTGTCAATAATTGGATACCCAATTTAGGCTGGATCAAGTGAGGAAATGTGTGTTTGTTTAGTTGTCTCATGGACAAAATGTCTGACCCCGTTGGTAGTCCAACCCAGAATTTATTATTCCGAGTTCCAAGGCCCACGTGCTATGCCACTGATGCCACACTATTAGCAACATAAGAGATCAGGGATTTTTAACTCAGAACAGATATCAAATTGAACACATGTATTAGTTCAATGATTGCAATCAGCTTATTTCTACTGTGAGTAAATGATCTGAAGATGTGATCTACTACATGTTCTCATAGGGATGTGATTTTTAGATACAACTGTCAGTCGTTTTAATGATTTGATAAAATTGATTATTAACTAACAAGTATTATGGTTTCTTCTTGAGTATATTGGATATCATGATAGCATGCTTAACTCTGTTTATGCTCGGTAAAATGAAAATCTCTATTTTCAGGAATTGCATTCCCCTCTATGTAGCAATTATACATACTTGGAGCATGACTACTTCAGAATTTGTATAGTGGTCATATTTTACTTGATTTGAAATGACATGACTAAATTTAGTTAGATAAATTTCAATTTTAATATGGTATCCCCTGGGACACAATTCTGGTGCTTGACAGTCACTTTCTAAGTAAGGCTTAGGGTCAGGGTTAGGGTAGACACAAATAAACTACTAAATCGACATTTCATCCAGATTCTGAATCATCAGCTAAATTTAGTTAGTGATGTGGCCAGTCTATCTGCTCTCTTTATTTTTTAAAAATTATTTTCGTTTTTGTGAACAGTTTGTGGTAAACAGCCTCAATAATTGTATTGAAGATAAACTTGCTCTTGCTTATTCTGCAGGTGACCTCGAGATGGACATTCCGCTGTCCCGGCTGTCCGACCACCCTGGCCACCAACACCAGCCACTTTGAGGAGAGACATAAGTGCATCAACTTCTTCTCCGAAGTCTACGGCTACGTGCCACTTTTTTACACCCAGTATCGTGTGGACTCCGTGCTCTTCAAAACAAGAATTGCTCACGACAAACAGAAATGTTTTAAATACATATGATCCCTTCTCAATCCCAGGGATAATTTTTGTTGTTGTTTAGCTTAAAGCTGTTTGATGCATCAACCATGACAGTTTCTACGATGTCTCCCCTGCAGATCTCTTTACAGTGGATTTGTTGTGAGTCTCCGCATGGCATGAGGCTTAGCCATGTGATGTGGTAGCTGGGCTCAGATTGTATGCAGTGACACTGAGTGTTGGATCTTTTCAGTTAAAATGCAGGGACAGTTGTTCAGCTTCCTTCCCCTCTTAAGTCTTTATTGTTATTGTTTCTATAGTGAATTGTACAATAATTCATATTTGATTTAACAAAAACCTGGAAATCCCTGGCAGAGTATTTGTAACCCCTGCTAAAAATAGAACACTTACTGGTGTTTATTATCGCTCCACCACGAGATCCAACAACAAATTGTCACCTGTATATTTGTCTTTTTTTTTTTCATGTCAATGGCAGTGAACAGTTTGGACCGTTTCGAGGTAGCTTGCCTGTAGCCAGAGATATTTAGAAAATTGAAGAGACAGGGTTGACTTCTGAGCATTGGCGAACATTGGGGACAAAATTGACAAAAAATGAGCAATTGATCACATAGATATATATATCATCTCATATCACCCTGATATACTTACAGTCTGCCCATAACGCAGTATTTTCTTATTCAGAGATGGATGTTCTTTCAGTTTTTCCCAATATAAAAATATTGATGTCAGACCACCTCATCTCATTCAACTGTGAATTTCTTTATTTGAGTTGAGCGGCTTACGGCTCATTCTGGCTGGCCATGAGACAAATTGTTCCCAGCCCAGCATGTTCATTGCAAGCAAAGAAGTCGAGTGGCCCCCATCACATGTTAGCCCACACCGTTAAACAAATGAGGTGGCCACTACTGCCA
Organism: Peronia peronii; assembly: GCA_039654565.1. Lineage (NCBI taxonomy): Eukaryota > Metazoa > Mollusca > Gastropoda > Systellommatophora > Onchidiidae > Peronia > Peronia peronii. Next base: position 23,374 of record JBCEWB010921510.1, read on the forward strand.
CTCAAGCAGTGGGGAATTCTGAACACGTCCATTGACATAATTGGTATGTTGTGTTGTACAGTCTCTAACTGATGTTGGCTGTTAACATATCAGCTGAGTGCTCCGTAGGCCCCAGTCTGCACCATACCATATTGATCATGGCATGATTGGATTTGTCACCAACTTGGCAATGCACCGCAGACAGTAGCTAATGCTACTTGTTTTCCACATACTCAAACTTACTATTACTTGTGACTCATAAGTCATGAATCAGGTTTTTTTTTTGATACAGATGTTTTCTTCATTTTTGAAATCCTCTTTTGTTTTTTTTTTTTTCAGGATACAGAAATCAATTTTTTTTCCAGAGAACACTGCAAATTTGTCTTTTCCTTTTTTTAACTAATTGGAATGTCATAACTTATAAAATTTTTATCAGTGAAGCTACCTACACTGGGAGTGAGATAAAAATAAGATGATATAATCATATCGTGTACACAATAAACAATATTGATTTACTTTTATGTGGTGGGAGAAGGTTATTCTAACTACTGTGTAATGTAATTGATAGGAAAGATGCTTCTTATAATACAGCACTGGCCTTTGCAATCTGAATTCTGTTAACGATTTTGACTGATACCACTGATTGTTTTCATAATTCAAGTTATAGGGAAGGAAATGACTGACCAGTCAGGGATAGTCGGACATAAATCAAATTAAATTCAGTGCAGGGATGGAAAACTTCCAACTTTAGTCGGAATTCCGACTTTTTTGGTCATCGCTGACTTTCGTACTTTTGGTGGCTCAACTGCGACTTTGTTGAACCCACAAGGCAAGTACGGTTTTATAATAATTTGCGATACAAACGCGGCACAATGACAGTGAAACCAGAAGCACGAAAGAGCTTTGCTCATGCCTAGGACAATAGTCGGATTATTGTTTGGCAGCTATTTGAAGATTGAGATCGAAGTTTGTAGTGCTTATTTCCTCACATCCGACAATATACAGTCGAGTGGCCGTGTGAGAGTTGTTAATGGAAAATCAGTACATCAGAATACTGAGAACAACAAATAATGTGCCCATGATCTTACAAAGACTAGTTAAGAGGGCAGCTGTTTGCGATCTAGATTTAGAAAATAGATCTAGTCCAGTTACGCTTGATGATTATGATGACGGTACTGCCAGTAGGATCTATTTAGTTCTTGGAATTTCCACTAGTATAATTTTATAGTCCCATCCCAGGATCTTGTGAAAACTTTGCGAACTTCTCTCAAGGCAGTGAAAACTTCTAGCATGAAAACCCTAGATTTTTTAAAAGTGTCTTATTCTTGGCTAACTGAATAGCCCCAGACCGCCATGATAAAGTTTGACATCTTTGTCAGTGTTGTCCTATCTACCTTGCAGATTTGTTTTTCAGCTCCGCAGACTGCAGCTTTTCAGTCTCTGGTCATGAAGTCCAGGTGGTGAAAATCAAAATCAAACTATTGTCAACATTAAATAGAGTTTTGTTTCATAAGTCATAAATGGGACACTGTTTCGGAATGCCTGTTCATGATATAATATCTTATTAGTAATAGATGTGAGACATTTTGTTAAGTGGATGCAGAAGATAGGAAGATAAATGGGAAGATTGGAAAGAAGAGCAAGTTAGTCTTAAACACCACCTATTGTGAAGACAAAAATGACTCCTGTTCTTTCATGTGGAAGTAATGGACAACTCAGGTAAATGTTTAGAGAAGAGAGAAAACATTTTTATATCTTGATTTTTACAGTATGTTTAGTTGCCTGGTAATTTTTATCTATGTCAGGATGCCCATTCATGCTCTAAAGGCTCTCGCACATATAAAAATGCAAGTCAACATCTTTTCCTTTAACTTTGATCAGTTGCACATCATCATTATCCTGAAATGGTAACAAAGTGCCTAAATGACTTTGTTTTTGTCTCCAAGGTATGTTGACAACCTGCTTTCTTGTTTAGAGAAATTGATTAGAGTCTTAGACAAAAAAATTCTTGACCATTCAGTCGCATCCCTGCCAACGGATGGGATATATATGTGAAGCACCTTTCGTCACCATAAACCATTTTACCCCCAGTGGAGCATAAGCTCTGTACACCTGTACATATCTCCAAATGGTGGGTTCCAAGCTTTCCTTTCAGTTTTGTGCCTGGCTAGTCATACCTTCCTTATCCTAGCTTCTACTTCACGCCGCCAAATATCCTCAGGGATGTTACTTCTGAAGGCTGATAAAAATTGAGGACCCTAGAACAAAAAGTATTCAAATCCATTTTGAGAGAATTTCTTTAGAAAACAAGAAAAGTTGTCTTTTCTGAGGTTAGATGCTATTCTAGTTAATTTTACATATTATGATGTTTGGATGCTTGCACCTGAAATTCTGACTGTTAATCACTTACTGATTTTGTGTGTCTCTTCTTTTTTTTTTTTTTTTTTATTTATACTTTTTTGACGTGGACTCAGATGTATGAAATTTGACTTAGCAACTTTTTGTTTTGAGGACTTCAATTTCTTTGTTGGTCTGTAACTTTTTCAGCTTTTTTTATGCTGCATAACTTTGAGTTTTACATGCTGTTGCAAGCCATGGCATTAAACATTCTCCTGCTTTGTCATGGACACTAATTGACATCCCAGTATTCCATAGCCTGCCTTTGGACCTTGCTCTATGTGGGTTCCTTATTACACTATTCCTGACAAGGCTTCATGCTATTTAGGCTGTATGAAATGTAACTCATAGCAAACTCCTTCCACACTGTCAGGGATCTTGAATAACTCTAAGCTCGGGATTTACAACCATTCCTGATGAGCCAGATGTTTTCCTCAGAATCCCTTTGCTCACAAATATTTTGATCTTACCTCACAATCAAAGTTTGCTAAGCTTGACAAATTGCAGCTTTTTGTATATCAGGTAGTCACAGTTTAGAATCAATTGCTACTTTTACAGAGAGCAAAACTGTGTATTATCTGTCTTTTTTCTTAGCTAGATTGTGAACATGCAAGAATCAATTCTTGTGTCCAGTATAGGACATTCCATAGCTTAAGGCTTGTACTCAGTGTGACAGATTCTCTCTATCTCAGAGGTTAATTATAGGACTCAGGTTTGGTCAAGGTTAATCTTACAGTTAGAAAAATCAAGTCCCCCAGCAGCTAAATATTTCAGTCTGAGTCAGTATTTTATATGGGAAACAGTGTTTGGAGTGACTCAGCAATGTGATCACCATAATAATATGGCAGTCTCCTCCACATGTTTCGCAGGTAAAATTGTGATGTGGATGGATTGTCACGTTTGCCTTCTGTGTCCCCTGATTGTCTTCTGTCCTCCGTGCTTTTCTCCCCTCTGCCCATCTGTGTTTTTTTTTTTTGAAGTTAAGGAATCAATTTGGGCCTGCCCTATGTCGGCTGCAGTGGTGCTGAACTGCAGCTTTCACTCAGGTCTGTTTGTCTGGAAGATTAGCCAAGTGTCATCCCTCATGCTGGCCTCAGTCAACTGCAATGTTTTGTAATGTCATTCTCAGACGGTCAAGCCTGTATGTTTGGTGGCTGAGTCCCTGTCAGGCTTCAATATGATAGAAAAGGTGGTGGTTCTGCAGTGTTAACTCAGTGAAGACCTTGCTTATCAGGATGATGAGTTAATGCCTCTAGTCAGTCATACTCAGGCCCAGGTGCAGTGCTTATGGCATAGGTATTTCTGCCAAGACTGAAGTTTCAGAGAAAATGGTCCAATCCAAGCTGACATAATCAAATATGGATCCATGTAATATCTGTGTGGCTATTCAGCAAAAGGTTTTTTTGAAACTCCTTATATGAACTTTTTTTTTCATCATTCATGATCATATTTTCTAATGCTATTTTGATAACTGGGCCTTTGGGAGGATTCCTATAAAAGTAACACAAGAAAGTTGGATGCAGATGTGCTTGAATTCTTACACGTCTTTGTTAAGATAGACTATTAAAATCAGGATAAGGGCTTTTTACATTTATAATCACATTAGTCATACCAAAAAGAAGTCCTGTGTACAATCTTGACTGGGCTCTGATGCATATGGAAAACTTTTGGGCCTTTTTATATCATCCATTTATCTTGTTTGGAGCCTGACTGTCAATTTGGGGTGTAGAACCAGAGAATTGACAGACTGAGAAGTCTGGCTCCAAAGTTTAAATAAATAACACTGGCTTTTTTTCTTTACAAAGAAACACAGACATTGTTATGCACTGTATAACAGATAACATTGATTGAAGTCATTAAGTAACACTGTCTAATCCAAGGAGCCATTTTGACTGGCAGCCAAATTATTTCCCTTTGCTAGATATACGAGATAAAATACATTTGCAACCATTGTAGAGAAGGAAGAAAAAACGTTTTCTTTTGTTTTTTGAAACATGAGCAGAAAATTCTGAAAAATTCAATATGTTATGAAAATATTTTTCTCTCATCATGATAAATTTTTCGTAAGTTTTTGTTTCCTACGTTTCAAATAGCAGGAGCAAAATGGATTTTTTCCTTCTCGACTGTGCTATGTGTTATCCTTCTTGTACTTGGCAATAGGAGGTAATTTATCTCGTTGAGAAAAAATGGCTCATATGTCTTCTGACTTGAAAGCTGAGTTAAGAAACCTTTGTTTTTATCATGTTTAAGATGATCTGGGTTTCCAGTGCTGCTACTAATATTTGTGTGCAAAATGAAACCAAAACTTTATCACAAACAAACTAATGGTGCTTTTGTTTATAACCCCTAATTTATTGTATTCTTGATATAAGCCTTTGTTGGACCCTGATTTTTATTTACCCGTTTGTTTATTTTTAACTTACATGGCTGTATCATGTGATCAATCAGCCACTATTCTGTCATGTGACTGGGTGAAAGGTGTCTGATGTTGAAGGTTTCATTTTTATTTATTTTTCTCTCACAATTTATTGGCGTGAATGGAAAAGGAACTAAGTGCAATTTACTTGTGTGGCAAAAATGATGTAGAGGACTTTAGGGTCAGTGCAGTAGAGTTAGTGTTCGCGTTACCATGATGTCAGATTGCACTAATTTGAACCAAAACTGGCAGATTTTATTTTAATAGTTTTATGTTGAGAAAAAATCAACCAGTTTTGTTTCAGATTAGTGCAATCTGACATGGTGCACAGACTGAGTAACGGGAACACCCCTCGGATGCACTGACCCTCCAGTCCCCTAGCTATGATTTTCTCATGCTGATAGTAACTCTTGGGCCCTCTCGTCAGTAAAATCTGATTTTCTGAATGTACACCTTATTCATTTCACCTGGTTGTGTAATTTTATGTATTTATCTGTCATGTTTTGCAGATGGAGAGGTTTTTTATTTGCTATGTATGTTTGCTTTTGGTAGAGATTAGTCCTTGTTAAGATGTAATTTTTGTCCTCAAGATTGATTTGTCTTAAGCCACACAACTGAAGTGGGCCACAGAGATTACAGTGGGTCAAAAAACTCATGAAAAAATGTTGTGTTGTAAAGTGCAGTAGATTTAACAGGCTGAGATAACATATATATCAGTATGTAATCTGTGGGTTTTTATAACCAAGTTTTAATACTTAGTCCCATGTCAGTGTCATGAAAGAATAGATTAATAAAGAAAAATCATCTCTTATTGAAAAAAAAAAAAAAATGAAGTTGCACAGAGGAATAAAGCTTGTATCATCATGATAGCAGCAGAGCATCATTCATTAGATGTTGTGAAGGGTGAAGATCCTAAAGAAATTATTCCATACTGTCTGCACAGTCATGATCTTGTTATCATTTATTTGTTTACTATTTTTCAGAAGTAAAAGTACTGTTGAAAGAAGTGGTGTAAAAAATCTGTGGATGGTGCTAAAAATTTCGGCTTTGACGTATGATGTAGAGTCCTGTAATTGCACACTTAAGGATAGAAGTGCTCTCTTTCTTTATGTTGGAGCTTAGCTCCTTTGCTCCGCTGCAGCAAATATTCAGAGTGCAAACTTTTATCAAGCTCCGAAGAGTTCGACGACGTGGCCCCTATGCCATTTGAGTGTACGCAGAATCCCTCCCATACCTCTATATTTGTGCACAAAACATGCAAATTCCATTAGTACAGTCAATTACTTTTACACTTATATAATTATATTGTACAGTAGTTGGGGGGCACATTTTGTTTTTTAAAATTCTTTTTCATGTAGTTATTTTTAGCTTGCTATAACTTTGTCATGGTGTGAAAAAACTTCTTAGAGAATGGGTTATGTCAGTTCTATTCAGTACTTGACATGCTGTCCCTTTCCTGGGCCTCGAACAGGTGTCCTGTAATTGTGATGCCAGTTTTAAACATTTCTGTGCAGTTGATCCTCTTTGCATTTTTAATGTTTGGGCTCTGGCACTCGTGTCAATTTGCTGACCCAGTACTGCACAGTCTGCGTGCACTTGCCTCGGCTTGGGGCTAGCTGGCCAGATCTTTCGCCTTCTTTGTCTGCCTGGTAACTAACCGTCTCACTCTTAATTCTTGGTACCGTTATTAATTTTCTGGTTGTGCCGGAATTAATTCCCTTCATAGATTTATTAGATTGGGAGGGATGAAAACAAACATGCAAGAAAAAAACCAGAAATCCACGGCTTTTTCCAGCAGCTTCTACAAGTTTCATTTCTTTTCTGTCGTAGAGGTACTTAGTTTTGAAGTGGTTCCGTTTACACCCATGGAGCATAGAGTTTTTGAGGTTAATCACATGTCAACTCAGTGATGACCGAGTCCTCACTTCGGGTAATAAGAGTTATTTTGCAGCTGGGATTGGGCTGGAGGATAAGGGAAAAAAAAATTGTAGGTGCTTTAACTGGCAAGCTGAAAAAAGAAATTTTCATAAACTTTTTAATCTAGCGTCATGTAATGCGTATGATGTGACCAGTCACTATATATGTGCGTGTATTTGTTGTAAGAGGAGAGGGTGTACTTTGTCGTATGATTCACTATGTTTGCCAGGAGATGGAAATTTATTTTTATAATGGCATAGTTTTGTCATCAGGAATGTTCTGTTTTGACCTATCATGACCTGTTTTGCGTTATCAATCAATTATTGTACTGTGTCTGTATATATATATATATATCGTAGGCTGGAGTGGGTCTGTTTTATCTGTATTTTCTTTTCATAGTTGGTGATGGATGGATGTGTATGATTTTGTTCAATGTTGCTAGTTGTATATTAGGCACCTGTTTTCCATTTCTTTCTTACTTTTTGCTTTCCGCTCTTTGCTTACTCAGGGTGGCTGTTGCTTATTGAAGAATTTAACTTCTGTTTTCATCTTCACATTTCTTTGTTTCTACCAGACAGTTTTTTTGACAGGTCATTTTTAACACTTTTTTGTTTTGTCTCAGGGTAGATGTTTTTTTTTAATAGATGGATTATTGAAATTTTTATATTGCTCTCTCTCTAACTTTACTTCTCCATTGTTTTGTTTGCTTTGAACTTGTGAACATTTCATTGTGGGATGTTTTGTGCCAGAAGAGACATTTGTATTTGTTTGAAAGTATGAATGATTCAACTGTTTGTTCAAATTTAAAGGCATTTAATTTTTGTTTTTTTAAATTGAAAAATTTCCTGGCATTTGTATTTATTAACCCAATTTGTTGGTTTTTTTCTTTTTTTTTCAACTCTGAATTTTTATTTATCTGTTGTTATTTTTTTTTCTCTTTAATGTGATGCATTTCTTTTTGTTTTGAAAAATGAGATTACTGTTGCCTTCACCATATCCAGCCCACCGCCATGTTGAAATGACAGGAGAATTGTCATGCTCCAGGCAGTATCATGGTCAAATTGACCCACTTCTGGCACATTGTTTGTCAGTGTTCAGCTGTCAAGGCAAGTCCTGTTTACATTTTCATGATCTATTTTTTGACATTAGTTTTCTTGCTGGTCTACTACTGCTTTCCCCTACTGGAAAAAAAAAATGCAAACAACAACAAAAATTATGTTTAAAAATCTAATGATCCTTTCATTTTTAAGGTAATGGGTACATATTAGAAAAGAAGCTAAAGAAAATATATGTTTTTGGCTTTAACAAGTGGTAGTATGTATGTTTTACTGTGGAGAATTGAAGGAACGGCATTATGGAACCACGTAAGGGACACCATGGTGTAGAAATGACGCATTTTCATAGTTATTTCCCCTTACATGCTCCATTCCCATTGACTGCAGTTACTCATGGATAGACTGCAATGCTACGTTTATGGTGCTCAGGAGAAACTCATGGCTTGTTAAAATTTTCAGTTTAAAGATACATCAGAATTTGATATCTGTGTAAGACTAAGATGGCCTTAGGAAAGGATAGTGGTCCTGTTTTTTCTATGAATGCTTGAAATGTCGAGAAGTAAATCAAAACTACAGTTGAAATTAAGAATATTCAAAACTTTATCTATCTTCATTTCACTACTGCTCACCTTGCAACAAGACCCTTCAGATTATTTCCCAAAATTTAAGCCAACCTGCAACGGAAAGATTTAGCTTACTAGATCCTACCATTGCAGCTGTTGTGATGTTTCCTCACACTGGCTCAGAATAAACATCACATCTCTTGCGATTCTCAAGTTGTACATCTTCTCATGCCAGATATCACTATCTGTGCGATCGTAGGTTGTACTGGAATAACTATAGTTATTATCCTTGTTTCATTTCATTTCAACCACTTTTTATTACGTTGTGAATTTTGTTTGGCTGGATAGTGTGTTGTTTGGTTTCCTTTCTGTGTACTTGTTTTTTATTACATTGTATTTATGTGTAGAGATAGATAACAGATTTGACTCAGATGTGTGGCAAAATGTTTATTTCATTATCATATTGCATAAAATTTCTTAACAAAAGGAGCCATCGTTTTCTTTCTAGCATTATGTTTCAGTTCCAGTTCTGAGCTTCGGTCCCTTTCGGCATGCCCCGGAGGGGCGGTGCCATACCGGAGAACCGGCTTTTGTATTTGCATGTTAGACTCTTATGGGACTTTTGCATTTTGGCCTTTGCTGCCGTCCGCCTCCTGCTCGCCTTGGCGCTCGGTCTGATCGAGGAGGGTGCTGAAGTCGCGTCTCAGCCGACTTCCGTTCAACCCCCCCCCCCCCCTCCGGGATTTCCGGAGTAGTTACCGACCCACCACATGTGGAGTCCGGTTGTGGCGGCGGATTGCGAGAGGGGAAGGGGGGGTTCGCCTATGAACCCTCTCGCTGCACACAACCAATCGTGACTCGCTTCCGCCTTGAAAACGGTCGCGAAGGACGTGAAGTGGGATATGGGAGACCGCCCTTCAGTCTCCCTTCCGCCCGTCCCATGTATTTTAATTTCGTAGCTGGACTATGCCCGCACTACCGAAGTTTCGGTCGGACTCCCTTCTGTTGAGGGTGCTGCCCCGGTCCACCGGGGAGCGCCGGGCTCATCTTCAAGGCTGCGCTTGGCTTGTCCCGCTGAGACAGGGGACTCACGGGCTTCCCAATCCCGTGGTCCCTAGGCATTCCCCTT
>JBCEWB010921511.1:0-10561 GCA_039654565.1 Peronia peronii
CTATCTATCTATCTATCTATCTATCTATCTATCTATCTATCTATCTATCTATCTATCTATCTATCCATCTATCCATCCATCTATCTGTCTATCTATCTGTCTATCTGTCTATCTATTTATCTATCTATCTATCTATCTATCTATCCATCTATTTACCTATCTATCCGTCCGTCCGTCCGACCGTCCGTAAGTCTGTCTGTCTATCTATCAGTTTGTCTATCTGTCTGATTATTTCTACCTGTGTCTATCTGTTCATATTTGTCTAATTGACTATCAGCCTGCCTGCCTGTTAACGTGTCAGCCTGACTGAGCGCTTATCTATTTGTTCGTCTTGTCTGTCATCATGTCGGTATGTTCATTTATCCATACATTCATTTATCTCCATGTCTGTATGCAACTATTCTATCAGTTTAAAGCAGGCATGTCCAAAATCCGGCCTGGGGGCCAGTTGCCGCCCGCATTCAAATTTCCACCAGTCCGCCATCTCTGGGATGTGTGAAATGAACCTTAATATGTATGTGTTCTTCCCGAAAGTCTTTATTTTCGGTCAGATTTCTTCTTCATTTATGCAGTCTTCCAGTAGGCCTATGAAAGGCCGAGTGATTTTGGTAAAAATTTGTTTAGATTTATTTGTGTTCTATGTGAACAAATGAAAAGAATGCCATTTTGCAATAAAAATTCCATTAAATAAACCATTTGTATTGAATGTTAATGATTCAAAGAATGTCAGATTGAATGGTTGGCCCCAAGATATTTTCACTTCACCAAACCTGGCTCTCTTTGCAAAACGTTTGGACACCCCTGGTCTAGAGCATCATGTCATGAGTGATCCGTTTGTTTTTATGCTCGTTTGGCCTCAGTAGTTATGACCAAAAAGGATTTGCGAAATAAATTAAGCAGAGTGGCTCTCGTTAGTAAAACCTCACTATTCATTTCATTTTAAACTGAAAGAAAGTGAGGGGGGGGGGGGCGATAATTATAGACAAAAGAGATAGATAGAGATAGAGAGAGAGAGGGAGAGAGACAGAAATGGAAAGTGAAACAAAGAAAGAGGGAGTACAGGGTTATTGGGAAGAGTTGGGAGGATGGAAAGAGAGAAATGGAGAGTAAAAAAAGGTCGATTGGTGCTAAAGAGAGAGAAAGAGATCGAAGGCAAATGTTTATGTTCTATGTTATATTTCTAAAGAGGGAAGAGAAAGGGAAAGAGCGAGAGAAAAAGAGATGAGGTGAAAGAGGGATAGAGAAGAGACGAAAAGTTGAGGGGAGGGTGGGAGGGGGGGGGGGAGAGGAAGAACAAGATTGAAAAAGCGGTTGGGAACAAGAAAGTAAGAGAGTGTACTGTGAATCCCTAGCCCAGTTCTTGGAAACGCTACTTCCTGCTTGGAGCCGACCACACATTGCTAGTGTATGTAACAATGTGCTGAAGGCCTCTCATCCGCTCCATATGACTGCATTGCCAACGTCAACATGAATATTGTCACCCGATCCCACAATGGGGCCAGAGCCAGTTTTATAGGTTTAGCAATTATTATGTAACTGGTTATCAATTGTTTCACAGAAAGGCTTATCAAAATTAAGGAATGAGTGATCTATTCCCATACTGACGGACTGATTGACACACTCAGCGATTAACTGACTCATTCACTCGCCCTCTCACTCTTTCACTCACTTATTCCCCCACTAACTCACATGCGTTCACTCACTCACTTACTCATCCACTCATTGCGCTGAACAAGTTTGCTTGTGGTTGCCACAGTTTGGCTTATTCTTGCCGTAGTGTTGAACAGTTTGGCTTACCTCTCTCTGTATGTTTTCAGGAATTGCTGAAGCTACGGAAGAAGATCACTAGCACAGTGCAGGTGTTGACGCACCTGAAGGAGAAACTGCAGTTCGTGCAGGTGGAGAACCTGGAGCAGAACAACAACCTGAAAGAAGTGGAGGCCAGCTTAGCTCAGGTAAGACAAGCCGATGGTGATGATGATGATGCCGGCGATGGTGATGGTGTCGGCGATAGTGATGGTGTCAGCAGTGATGATGGTGACAGTGTTAGTGATGATGTTGATGTTGGCGATGATGTTGGTGTAAGTGACTATGATGGTATCGGCGACGGTGATGGTAACAGCAATGGTGATGGAGACGGTGTCAGTGATGATGCTGATGTTGGCGATGGTGTTGATGATAGTGACTATGATGGTGTCATTGTCTTTATGAAGAACCAAGCAAGTTCGAAAATTTGGCTAGGTTGATATGAGTTTGTTCAATATCAAGTTCTTCATATTTTTTTGTTGTTGTTTGTTTGTTGCTTTTTTTAAAAAATGTATTTGATTAGTTGCTGATAGACAGTCGTCTTAGATTTTAAGACATTTTTATAAAATGATGGTGTTGGCGATGGTGATGGTGTTAGTAATGGTGATTGTGTCGATGATGGTGATGATGGTGTTATGATGGCATTGGGGATGAGTGGTTAAGTACGAAAATGGAACATATTAATTATTATATTTCTAAATGTTCAGACTGACATCCACTGCGTGTTTGGAGGAGAAGGGGGGGGGGGGGGTGGGGGTGGGGAGGGGGGACACTTGACATGGATATTTGATTATCATCAACAGACCTGTTAGGGATGACTCAGAATAGCGGCATCCCGTGCTGTGGCGTCATTAAATTTACTCTTCAAAATCTACATTTGATTTGTTTTAAATGAGCAGTACCGTATTACTTAATCCTTCAACATCTAGAGCAACGTTTGACAGAATAAGCTTGCCATAGCATAGCTCTAAAACAATGTTGAATAACAGTAATCTTAAGGTAGAACTGAATACATCTGTATTCGTGATCTGTAAAAACTGAGCTTTGTAGTCCTTTTTCTATGTAACGCAAAATTTCATGAAGGCCAATGTTTCGTCATATTGCGTTGTAACACATAAGTGTAATATTGGTTTGTAAAGGGTTAAAGAACCGCTCGCCCACAAACTGATCGCTGCGAGTTCCGACAACGAGGCGCCAATGTCTCTTTCGATGTTTGCTTCCTTGTTTTTATACCACACATACACACAGCTCTTGAGGCCGCCCGGCCTCTTCCGCCGAGAGCACTGCCGAGTGTGAGTGGGTGAGTAGGTGAAGGTGAAGGTTGTGCTCATGGCGACCTCTTTATGGACCCCAAAACTGGAGCATCTGAGAGAGATGGGACGATTCGGTCGTGGGTTTTCGTATCAGATCACCGAGGGGGAGGGGAATAAGGGGAGGGGTGCGGAGGGGAGGGGGGAGCAGAAAAGAAAGCAAACAAGAGAGACCAAAAGATGGAGGAAGAAAACAGAAAGAGATGGAAAGACACAGAGAGACAAAGCGAGAGCTGAAGGGGATGAGAGAGAAGAGAAAAGAGAGAGGAGAAGAGATGGCAAAACAAAAAGCTAAAAGAGAGAAAGAAAGAAAGAGAAAGAGGGAGAGACCGGAAGAAGAGATAAGAGACAGAATGAGAGAAAAGGAGAAATGACAATGTTTATTACCGTTTAAATATTACCAATTTGAAGTCTGCTGATGGGGTCTATATTTTGGCTAGACATGCCACTATACTATGATGAGTATGTTGTTTTTTTTTTAATTAAAAAATGCCGACCTAGAAACTTTCTGATCACGGCGCTAGAAAATAAGAACGTCTGTGTTTGCAAAGCCCATTAAGAGAAAAGAGACCGATCTTTTACGCTCATAATATGTCGGTGATAATAACAAGTTTTGTAATGTAGTTATTATGCTTTCTTGCGATTTTGAAATAATGAATGCTCTGTATGTAAAACATTCATACTTTGACTTTTGCACTGAGCAATAGTTATTGTCCATATCAAGACGTACGTGAAAACTACTTCAGTATTTCGGGAATTACACTGGATTTGCCCACCTGTCTTGTCTTTAGAGACATTTCGGGGCAGAATGATGCTGGTATGGATTGACTGTTTTACACTTTTCAGAACTCTGGCTTGCAGAAATTTTGACTCCAATTTTTAGGCATACATGAAGCCAACCAACCTCCCTTTTCTTGTCTGTTCCCTATCTTTGAACGTTTATGCCACGCAACCGTTTAGAGTACTGAACCGGTGGTCGGCTTTCCCTGGCATGGCATTTCGAGGAGCCTTGAACTGATGCTCGCCTTTGCCAAAAATGGCATTTGCAGATCACGCCTTCACAATCTGTGGCAATTTCAGATACTTTGGTCCACAATGTGTAATATTCTGTTATGTGCATATGTATTTCACTGTTCGCGTTTTCCTTGCAACTTTTTGTTTGTGTTTGCTGCAGTATTATGTCTTCTTCTCTATGAGCAGCACTTGTATTTTGTTACTTGTGTGAGTGTTCAGTTGTCATCACAGACCCATGTTCTGCTAGTGTTAGAAGCACATTATGTGTGCTCTTTCATTGCGCATATTCTTTGCTGTATACATGTGTATTTCACGATGCATGTGTGATTTTCCCTCTGTATGCTGTTGTTGTTGTTGTTGTTGTTGTTGTTTTAGTTTTGTGTGTGCGTGTGTTTTTATGTTTGTGTGTTTCTTCGTTTGTTTATGCTGCGGGTATGTGTTGTGTCTGTGTATATGTGTTACTGAATGCGGGCTTGTTTTGTTGTGTGTGTGAGTAGATTGTATGCGCTCTACTCTCTGTGTGCCTATCCTCTATTGTGTTTGGGTGTCATTCTGCATAATATGTGTATGTTACTGCGCACGTGCATAAGTGCCACGTAGACGTGCATTTGTATGATAGTCGTGGCGATCTGAGATAGTTACAAACGGGCACGTATCAGAAAAGTGAAGTAGTTTTTTTTTTTCCCCTGCCTTAATGTTAGTGTTATTGTTGTTGTTGTTGTCGTTCTTCTTCTTCTTCTTCTTGCTGCTGATATGCTGTTCCTTGTCTAAAACTACGCTGTAAAAATCGTCCGTAAATCTAGAGCCATTTGTTGTGAATTTACAATTAATGTACCGTATAATTTACTGCAAGATTTTTTTGTTCGCTGTAATTTTACGGCGTACGTTTGGCATTTTTTTTAGTGCCAACTTTTTGTTGAATTTTTAAAGTCAACTTTTTTGCCTTAATTTTAAGACATAACTTTGGTAATTTTTGGTGCCCAAGTTGTGCCATATTTTTATATGAGAATTTTTTGCGGTGTCTTAAATGACAATATCACGACCCTCTGAAGTTAGTGGGAAGAGCTTGTTTTAGCGTTCACACGCAAAACCTCACTTTCAGTAGACTGAATAGGAAGACACCCAAAATTTGAGTGGATGGGGAACAGAGCATTACGAATATGATTCAATAATCGCGAAGCAAAAAAGAAACGAGAATCGTTAATCTGGATTTATCATCTTATCGAGCAGAGGCTATACTCTGGCAGTGCTATAGGCCAGCGAACTCTGTACTTTAACGCGATCAACCTCGAGAGAACAACGAGATACGGTACAACAAAAACCTGCAGCCATGAAGAGGACTGACACATAATACAAAAGCGAACATTTCATCTAAACACATATTACGAAGATCGATGCATGGCACTGCAAGAGAGCACAATAACATCAATTAAACATGAGTTGATTAAATTGATAAATGTTTTGAAATTGTAGTCGTATCTTCTTCGTCCAGCAATAGCACACGGTGAAGCATCTAACACCTGACATTGGGGAAGCGAAGGTAGATTCATAAATTTGGCCTATGTATATCACGTATTCTCGGGCTTCTGGCCTCCTTTCACTCCCACCTCCGAGCCTTGTAAGGTACTGAAGACCCATACGATATTTTTTCTTTAGAGGGCTATTGGGACTGCAAATTTAGTTCTAGTGTAGATAATAAATAGCACAGGAAAGAGTATGAGGGAGAGGAGAAGTCGTTCTCTTTGCCTTATCTCCCTGTTCTGTCCCTATCGACGGACTATTTGCTGTGTGTGAGACGGAGATTCCTGTTCTTGTTTCTTAGAACGGGGTCACTGCACAGACTGAAGTGGTGGATGGGCGTTGCCAGCAAGTAACAAACTTGGGTCTTCAGATTTAGTAATTTAACCCTATCTTCGTCAGGTTGTCTGAAGAGACTTTGAAATGAATTCTTCTAGAAACACTGTAGATGAAGAAGATTTTCATCATGCAAGCCAGGATGATGAACACTTCGAAATAGATGATTTCATAATGTGCTCATGGATCTGCAAATGTTGCAAATTGATTTTTAGCCCTGGGCACGCAGAGTGCTAAAATGTCGTTAAGAACCATGAAGCTCGAAAGAGAGAGAGAGAGAAAGAGAGAGAGAGACAAGAGAGCAGATAAAATAACAAAAAAGGATTATAACTTAACCATAGCTTCATATATTTATTATTTATCATATTGATGCCCTACTACACGGCACGGGTTTTGTATAGCTCATCACCCATTGTTATTGTTGTTACATATGCTTTGTATGATAAACTTATCCTCTTTTTTTTTTATTTTTCTGCCTCTCATGTGCTCTCGTCTCGTCCACCACCCAGCCTAGTCCTAATCATATGCCCCCCCCCCCCCTCCCTTTCCTCCTATTATCGTGTTTGAATCCGCACCATTGTATCGAGAGAAAGACGCTTTATCCAGTTGAAAAAAGATGAAACAAAATAAAACAAGACAAAAATAAAAACAAAGGGAATAAGCACTTTGATCTTTGCCATGCCATGATGTGTCATTCCTGATTGCCGGTAAGTTTCAGTTTGCATTTGCTGAATGTTTTGTTGTTGTTGTTTTCGGCTTGTTTTAGTCTTATTTTATGGTTCGTCCATTTTGAAACAATAAGAATAGAAGTAATAACCAATTTACGAAATTAAAGCAAGGTTTCAAAGGCGAAAATGAAATTGAAACCTCAAGATTTTTATTTTTTTTTTAAGACTGGACACACTTTGAAAATAAAAATAATAATCGTACAAGTTATGCACTACTTTTGTTTCTTTATTTCAATTTTAGATATTCAGTTTGTCTTCTTGGAAATGAGAGAAAGAAACAGCACAACCTCAAAATAGCATATCAGAAGATAACGAACATACTTCTTTCTTTTCACACTGGCATGGTGTTCAAACAAAAATTGTTCGCATTTTTTCAACTTATTTTAGTGACTTTCCGTTTGCATCAGATCTTCTTTATCTCCAATTTGCAGTCCTGGAAATTAATTCAAGATACGAATCATAATAATACAGTGATTTAACAGTAGAAATGGAGAAGAAAAAAGAAAAAGTGACATTTGAAATTAATATTTATGCAAATTCGTCAGTTCTGCGTTTGTTTTTCTCAGCCTTTATAAAGTTTGAGTACAAGGAACGTGGAATTCGATCGCATATTGTTATTGGTTTCTTATTAAGCGATACCACTTTCATTCATTTTCATTTTTTCTCTTCTGCGTATGCTTGTGTCATTCAACTGACTACAGATGTTGTTGTTGTTCGTTGCGGATGTTCCTGCTGTTTGTCGAGAATTGGGCTATGATAATAAATCATATCTAACTACCACTGAGGATTCCAACTCCTGGGATCGAGCTTCCAAGCTTTATAGCAAGATACTTTGAAAAGGAATAATAATATTTTCCAGCAAAATATGCTTAGAACGAATTCATGGCGCCGCGTAATTCGACCATAGGAGAATAATTGTGCCATGCGTGCAGGACCACGCACAGTAGCGAAAGTGAAAGCGAAAAATCAATAAAGTTGAATCGCTCCAAAAATCGACAACGCGCGAGGTGGTTTCTTTTCGGTTGGGATTTTCCAGGAAAGCCAGGCCAACAGGCTTGTATGTTTTACTTTCTTTTTCTGGACAGTTCCGACCGTTTTCCTGTAAATTGTCAGGACCTGAAAAATCTGTCGTGATCCGATAGCCGCTGCTCAGTCCCAACAGATAACCTTAACTTCAGTGTTCCTAATTCATGTATAAATTCAGTGATAAGTTGGACCCACTGATTTGCTATAAAAATAATGGTATAATGAATAAATACCTGTAGTATACCGATGGTTATATTTCATGCACAAGGTTTGATAAGCCCTTGACGAACGCGAAAGATTCACAGAGTATTTAGCAGAAAGCAACAGCGAAAAAAACAAACTACAGACCCAAAGGAAAAATCCGTTCGTTTTTATCAAATATCGTCTAAGTGAATAATGGTTTAGCGGCGAAAAGTAAACTGTCAGCATTTTCTTTACAGGCTTCTGTGATTCTTTTAATTATGATAAATTTCTTGCCAGTTTAGATCCGTCTTTCTGCGAAAGCACTTATAAATTGACGAAACGACAAGATGGACAGAGCGAAAATGGAACAATCAAGATAAAAGTTGTTGAATCTAGTCCATAGTACCGTACCTATTACTATAACTATGCAGGCTCTTGATGCGACTCCTGTAGAATTGTATATATAACATGTTTTTATATACGAAAACCAGTTCATCGCCCTGAAAAAGGGTATAGAAACTGATATTTGTCACCACAATACTGCAGCTGTGCATTGCCATAGGTTTAGGCATTTAGCTTCAACCAAGTGTATTGACAAACAAAAAAAGCTTTTCACTCGCCTGTCTTCGGTTTGAATCACTCAACATTTTGCCACATAAATCATAAACTAAAGAATAAACAATTAAGAATATTTCTCGTTGTTGAAAATTACCTAAGAAAAGGCATAAATAGGCTGTCTGCAGAACTTAACTAGGAAAGAAGATTAATAGCTCTATCAGTGGTAAGATTTTTTTATTTTTAATCACGTTCATTTTTGAAAAACAGCAGCGATTCGGGGAAGTTATGCACATGGACCATTCCCAGAGAAACGTTGAAGAACGATCAAGACACGTGTAGAAGTTGTTTATAATTCTTTTTATCATTATGATTATGATGATGATGATGATGATTATTATTATTGTTATTATTATTATTATTTGATGCAGATATTATTTTTGCTGAAGTGTGATTCTAAATTTGAAGTTTGCACTGTAAATTGAAGACGTTTAATACAGCTGTGATAAAGTGAGGAACTGAATGTATGTCTTTACTGTTACAACCAGACTCAGTAAAGGCAGCACATGGCACGATAAAGATTTATATGGCAAAGCCAAGACATCCACTGACAATTTTAGATAATTCATTTAATATTTGAGCACAGTTAACGAAAGCGTGGATGACTGACAGCAGCAGAAGAATGTAGGACTGTAGGTACACGTATTATAGGCCTATGTTATCTCATGGTTGAATGAATCTATTTGGGCGACCTCGATGAAATGATATGTCGAGACATATTTTTCATATACTGCATGGCTGTCAATGCTCTGCATGTTAAAGATGAGGGGCCGGGAGGGGGGAGGGGGGGGTGGAGGAGGCAAGCAGTGGGAATTGTTTGCCAAAAAATGTTTTCGATTTACCAGGAAACTGAACGATATTTCAGTCTTGTATAAACTGGCAAACCGAAACGGAAAAGTAAACATTCTTTGAATAATGACGACTGTTATTTTAATAACTATTTTGATTATCAGGACACACATATGTGTTTTGAATGCTTTCGAAGCACTGGCTGAGCTAAATTGTGTGTGGAAGACTAATTGTTGGGAATTTACAGAGATGAGATTTTATTGAGATGAGCATTCATAAGTCACAGTGTACCCGAGCCTGCCTTGTGTCCGCCGCGGAGAAAGCAGCCAAAATGGCATTTTTATGCCTTCGTCGTTTTTCAATCTGTTGATCTGGGCATGGACAGTGCAGATTTTAGAGGACAGGTGGTGTAGATCTAGGAATCGACCTTAGTTTAAATGATGAACGGATGCACAATACAAGAAAAAAACAAACCAAAAGCAAAATAAAACAAACAACAACAAAGAATATTTTAAATGCCATTTTAAGATACAATACTGATTTTCCAAACTTATATAACCTATCAGTTGTTTTCTGTGGCGAGATTTCATCACCTGTTTGGTTGTTGCTTGCGCGGGCGAAATCACGGTGAGACATTTTCGGTGTGTTTAAGAATAGCCTCATGATCTCTCTCTCTCTCTCTCTCCAACCCCCCCCCCTCCCCCCCTTTTTTTTTTTTCTCTTTTCACAATGTTTGAAACTGCAACTGAAAATACCGCCGCAAGTTCTCACAAATATCACACATTAATCAAGCACTCAGACTGTGGGATGATTTATTGATTTGCTGATTTGTTTATGAATGTTTTGTATCATCATAGCAGCAGTCTTGCCCAACCACACTTTCCGAAGAATTTAAAAAACAAAAACAATTAAGAGAGGTGGGAATAATATGTACCGATTGCAGACTGACCATTTTCAAATAACATTGAGTCGGCATTACAGTAAACCAAATTTATCATTGGTGAACAGAACAGAACAAGCAGTCATTTTCGGTTTGATGACTGATATCCAGGGCGACCGACGACATCGGATAATCAGAGATTTTTAAAAGAAAAGTAAAAAGTTAAATGGGAGACATCAGTTAAAGAAGCGTCCTATTTGTTTGCATTGCCCATATCTGGCGATAATAAGTAAGGCTGCCTCAAAAATTCTTATCATATTCACTTGTCAACCTGCCATTTGCACCATTGCACTTCA
>JBCEWB010921622.1:0-15548 GCA_039654565.1 Peronia peronii
ATAGATAGATAGATAGATAGATAGATAGATAGATAGATAGATAGACAAAGTGATGTATAGATAGAGTCAGTTGGTTTCGACTGGGGGAATGGATGGAAGAGGGGGGGGGGGGGGGTGGAGTGCCACTTGGATTCACCAGTTTGGGCTCAAAATGTCGATTTTTATATTTTCATTTTAAAGCAAAAGTAATAATTTCTGTACAGGATTATAGGTTCAGAATGTTCATATAACAAAGACATTTTTGCAGACTTTTTTTTTAAATAGATGGTGGGGGTGGGGTGGGGGGGGGGGGGTGTATTGCCAACTCATTTATTCTTCTCCTATTGATAACAGCAACCGCTGATTTCAACATAATTATATTTGTGAAGATTTCTACTGTTAAAAAAAAAAAAATCATTAGACTTTGGTTGGGAGACGTTTATTCAGATTCAGTAAGATGAGAGAAAGCAAATGCCCGTACATGAGTATATTTGTTTATCAAATAGGAAATATAGGCGCCAAGACCACATTTGAGACCCAAGACCAAGCCCTCCAGAAAGCATTAGAGAGAGACAGAGCTTCATTATTTCCATGGCTTATGGTTACTTCGATGTACTCTCTGCCAAATTGTAGGTTAGAGTTTTGTGCATATTAAAGTTTTTTTTCAATATATGTTATAATCAATAGATTTCTTTTTTTGTTTTTCTCGAAACCTTTTTTTTTCTTTTTTGGCCTATTTTTCTATCTCATCGCGTACTTTCCTTGGCATAGTAAACAAAATGACACTATATTGACAGCCGCTTTTTGTTGTATCTGATTTTCTTTTTGAAAAAAAAAAATAATGCCAATCAATTTTATACATTTTTTGATATAGACTTATGATTTTCAAAAATTCATAAGAAAAACAATCTCAAATTCCCTCCTGCCATTTTACAGTTATTAGATATTAAAAATAATGTGCAAAGTTTGAAACAATTTGGCTTGGTAGTCATAGAGGAGATGGATTTTGAAAAACAGGGCAAAATCCAAGATGGCGGCCGTATTCATGGCAACCAGACACGCTAGCCAGTTTCCAAGGACATATTCTGAAACAGGCAAACATGCAAATTGCAGTAAAATGACCTAAGGTCAACGGAAAAAAAAAAGGTTTTAGATGCCGTCTACTAAAATGACACAATATATCTATACACAATATATCTTCTTATAAAGACCTTGATATTGCAGGCATTTAATTTTCATTTACTCCCCAGTACTTTCTTGCTCCTGTGTTTGGTGATTGGGAATGGCATCTCCTAATTACTAACAACTCCAGATTCGGGGTTCATAACCGATAATTAATTGACATTAATTGACATAGGTGGATCAGTTTTTTTATTTTGTTTTTTTAATGAAGCCTTTCCACTCTTAGAATAGGATTATCTCAACAGTAAATGCGTGCCCAGTTTGGGCAGAAGGGAATGTTAGGAACAAATTTGTGAGTTTTCGGGAAATTTTGCGCGTAGAGGGCGTCTCCGTCTACTTTTCATCCGACTTTTAATTGCCAATTGTTCTTTAATATAAGGCTTTTTTGCAATTCACACACAGGGACTTCTGAAATATGTTAGCCGTTATTCGAGAAGGCTAGAATCAGGCGATCCTTCCCAAGAAACCAGGACTGTTGAAGCACAGAAAAATCCTAATCATTCCTTTTCTGCCGGTAGGAACCGTATCCAGTGCACTTTCATGAAGAGCCTGACGCTTAATCCCTCAACCACTGCCGAAATCTAATCTGCAGTCACCGAAAGCTACGGTTCTGTTTGCCAAGGTTGATTCAAGCTTCAGAATACCAAACTTTTGGCGAACTGTTACTGATCAGTATGCGCAGTGTTTTCCTGAAATCACATGTACAGAGGTTCACGGTGACTGCACACCTATCCGTTAAAAAATAAAGTAATGAATGAAAAATGAATAACCATTAATTGTTAGACATACTGCTAAATGGGGCGTCCTAGATGTGATTTTTTTTATTATTAAAGATAGACTATTTTAACCTTTTCCATCGAATTCGGCATGTTCAAATTAGAGGTAAACAGTGAAAACAAAATCGACTTTTCAAATGGTTGCCATGGCAACGCCGCCATCTTGGATTTTGGCATCTCTAAAATGGCTAACTTCAAAATCTATCTAGTCCAGCAAATTTTAAGAGAACTTGATGAAACTATGTGACCATATTGTTTGACAAAATATCTAGAAAGTTACCTATTTTCAGCCCTTCCTATGCAATAGAAAATTTTCTAGAAATTTTTGAAAGTGCCATGTAATAAAAAAAATCAAATTTCGCTGTTTTCTCATACTAAAAACCCATTTTTCTCTGAAACGTACCAACCGAATGGGCCGCGCATAAGTACGTTTCTTTTGGTCTTATTATGAAAATGATCTATACCAAATTTGGTTAGAATCAGTTACGAAACAAAAAAGTAGATAGCAAAGTACTGTGAAAAAAACGAGTTTTGAGAAAAACGCGTTTGAAGTTGTTTTTTTTTTTTCAGCGAAAAAAAATGGACATGGTGAATTTTTTGTTCGGCTTTCAGCCTTGGAACAGCACTGTTTTACATACTAGTCCCCTCTCCATGACTTCTGTGTCTCTTGTTACCGTTTTTCGGCTTTCTGGGCGTATCTTTTCTCTAATTTTGCTCCCTATCTCCCATCATTATAAGAGCTCTCATAGAGTAAATACCGGGTTCTTGAGGGCCTCTATGTGCCCCCCCCCCCCTATCTTTTTTTGTCCAAACCAAGAGTGTCTTGACCTTTACTATGGCATATAGTCCACAACTGAGCTCTGAAACAGTAGAAAGAAAAAAAAAATTCACTCTTTATAGGACGTGGAAATTCATTTTAGATTGCTTACACTTATAATATGCATGATCAGCAGTTTTGTCCGCCTCATAGTGGTCATCCAATGTCCACCTCTGGCACTAGGGTTCATGATATTGCTAGAAAAGGTCATAATCAAGTGTGTGTCTTATGCACTTTTTGTCTATATATATGATCATATAGCGATGATTTACGACTGCATGTAGCGGCCAGATGGAGCCTAATCCTGGTTGATAGTAGGCTAGGCCTACCGTTGAATAACTATTGGTCAAACAGTTAGAATGGACATGTCCACTTTTTGATACCATTTTTATACGCGGAAAGGCAGGGCTTTTAAAGGAAAACAAAAACCCAAAATCGCATTTTATTTTGGCAAAATCCATATTTCAGGAATCTCCCCCCCCCCCCCCCTTAATGTTATCAACCAGACATGGACAGACCCTAATCACACTGGTCGCTGAGACTTTTGAAACCAGACTGGACGCATTGCTACCAACCAAGGACAGGAGCTTGTTAAAATACCCTATCACTGTATTGCATGTCATTCGGTAATGCATTTAAAAATGAGAAGGATAACGAGTAAGTCTTTGATTTTGATCTCATAGATCTCTTGCCACGTCAATGATTAATAGGAGAGATTACATTAAGCGCCAGAGAACCGCGAAAATTCGCTATACAATAACGGACCTCACATGCTTGTTGTAAGGAAAGAATTAAATGTAGAGCTGGTTCAAAAAGGTCGCACTTTGCTGGACATACCGGTAATTTGAACAACTGCGCCTTTTTACTAAAAGTACACACAATTTCGGGATGAACCAGACCCGAGTTCATTACTCACCGATATGGTATTTTTAAAAACAATACTCGGATGGCTTCCACTTCTGCACGTTTTATATAATAGATAGGCGTGTTGGATATTATCTTACAATTCTTTGTATCATAAACTTCAAATTGATACGTTCGGCGAGGAGTATGTGTAAGTATCTAGTCGCACCACGAATACACTATATAATTTTGACACTTGCTACAACTGTTGTCTGATATACTAGTAATGTAATTTTTTATATTTTTTTAAAAAAAAAGGTCCAAAATTTTGTTGCAGTTAAATTTGTTGAACAAATGCAAACTGATAAAATTAACAATAATAATAATAGTAATAATAATAGAAATATAATAATAAAATACACACAAACACAAGCGTAATACTGTGAAAAAAATAAAATAATTCCTAATTATTCTAATCTTTTAAATTTTTTCTCTTCGTTTGGATGGATGGATAGATGGATGGATAGATAGATGGTTGGACGGATAGATGGATGGATGGATGGGTGGACGGATGGATGGATGACTGGATGGATGGATGAGTGGATGGTATGAATAACTTCTGATGAAGGGATGGAGGAAAAAACAAAACAAAGCAAAAAAAAAATAAATAAATAAATAAAATAAAATAAAATAAAACAACAACAACAACAATCCCTCCCCCCCCCCCCGAAAAGTCGCGGATGCCAATAATTAGATCCTCTGATTATTGATAATCTATAATTATTTAAGCATGACAAGAACACGTGAACTATATCAGATGTAGATTCGATAAAAGGATATCAACTATGCATTTTTCCAGAGGTTCCAAACCATACAGTGAACTTGCTAGAAGAAACTGAAGCTTCCAATATGCAATAAAGTCCACAAATTCCTGAAGCCTTGACCGGGCCATGACAATGGAAACACTGTTCTTAAACTGTCTCAATGAAACAACGTTTTGTCTACATGCAAGCGCGCAGACAGCAGAATTTTGCCATAACATCATCTATTATGCTTACACCGCTTCCCATGAACTCTGACCTAATTTATGACAATATCTTCGCTTAAAATATTAATAAAAATCAATAGCATGCGAACACTTTTATCATTAAAAAAAAGTAATATGCATAGCATTGTTAGTATAATTATTTAAACTCAAAAGTTGATTAATTTGAATAAATTTTATTTATCAAATCATGATCAAATATTTTTTGGAATTTTAGGTTGTATGCGATTCGATTTACCTCTGTTGGCGAAATGTTCCGCCTGTTTCCGGTTCCGACCCAAGTAAGAAAACGATTCGAAACTGCATCTTGAGAATCGAACCACTGAAGTTAATTTCTTTGTTTTACGCTGCAGGTGAGCACTATTTGGATTTCTTGTTCAGTTCAGCATGAGTGTGATTTATACTTCTCTTATAAGCGAGATCTAGCCGAAAAGCATGCTAATATGCAGTTAGTGGAAGGTAGATCTAGATCTATCTAGACATTTAGATTCTCTAGATCGAAGTGGCAATACGGACCCGGGTCCCCATACATGGATTTTTTTTGCTATCCGGAGCCGGAACTATTTTTAGAAACGCCCCTTGGCAAGCATCTAGTCACAGTCAATTAGATTTAGATCTATCTCTAATGGATTTGGGTGCCACATTTTCATCATATGCTGAATCTGAATGCTTGTTTGGTTAGGATTAATATTAGTGTTTAAGCCAAGATTAGGTAGGGTCCTCAGAGACCGTTTTTCGTCGCCTGGTGTGTTTTCGTGCTTAGGCCTACCTTTTGTTTGTGATTGTGCATGTGTAATTTCTCTTGATTCGTTTTCTAGACACTACTGTCTCACTGCGGTCCCTACGGCGACCCGGCACATATCGATTACTATAAAATGAACTAGACCAATCCCTGGCCCTAACCTGCTAGGACCCTCGGCTGTGCATACCGCTGAGGCAATAATCGCAGTATTGATATAGGCACTAGTTCATTTTACAGTAATTGATATATGCCGGGTTGCCGTAGGGACCGCTGTGAGACGGTAGTGCCGTTTTCTAGGCTAGCCTGGGAGATGTTGCACAAAGAGTCAATTTTGCAATAAAGAGGAAGTTCTAAGCATTTTTGAATTCTTCAAGTCCAAGTGTCTTCTCTGTGTAATTCAAGTAAATTTTTATCGATAAAACAATAGACAAGGCCCTAAAACATTACCATACTTATGGTAGCTATGGATCTAATCCATTCACCCGGAGCTAAGTATGTCAATATCGGCTCAGTCGGACCGCAAAACATTGTACATGTAGATCTACATCTAAATCTATCAATGATGCATCCTCCCAATGTAACTGAAAATTCTACTTTAATTCCTATGTTTTTGTTGATATTTGATTTTTTTTTCTCTGCCTCAGAAACTGATCCCAGTAGGATACTCGGTAAACCTGGGTCTGGATAGCAAAGTAATACAAAGCGGACCCAGATCCGTTTAGCAACGGCCCATTTAGATCTAGACTAGATCTAGATGATCTAGAATGTAGATCTAGAAAAATGACCATTTTGTCAGAGGTCTGCTAAATTCGGAAGTGGCTAATAGTCTCAATGATTATATGATCCCCGATCAGGGATTTTAGTCTTGGGGCACTGCCCTCGTTTCGTGGTCACGGTCTGTTTCTGCTATGGAAGGTTGCGAAAATGGCACATATCAATTACTGCATGATTATGCTTGCTAATTTAAACAAGTCTTTTAGAATGTACCCCTACCCACCCCTAACCGTACTCTAACCTGACCTAACCTAAACCTAAAGTAAACAGCGAACACCAATAAGTAATCAACCAAAAAAGTTTGTTTGCCATTTGAAACACTTGGACAACACCAACACAGTCATAATCGTATTAAAAGTTATTAATCCACATCATTCAATTGAAATACAGTAATCGATATTCCATTTTCGTAACTTCTGCAGTAGAAACAGACCCAGACCACAAAACAAGGGTAGTGCCGTCTCGGGGGCTATAATCCCGAATGACAGAGCCTAGAATCACTGATTGGGAGGAGCCCTGAGTGCATAAAATAGTGAGATTTAGAATCTATGTCTAGAATCATTTCACTGCTAATAGCAGGAGGCCTGGGTTTGCAGTAAGGTAGATCTACATCCCTATTCAAAAGTAGTCTCACATGAGCTGGAAGACGTATGGTAGATTTATGTCCATGATCAGCCTGTCATCAACCACCTCCTTTTCCTCTTTGATCTGGATCTAATGCTCTATAGACCAGAATTCTACCATCTAGAATCTAGATCTATGCACAGAATCTTTTGATAGATCTGTTTTTCTAGATGCTGCAAGCTGATGTCTGGCAAATGGCTCAGCGATGATAGCCCAAATCAGGGATATAGATCTAATCTGCTTGTTCATGAAACAATTAGTAACATTGAACAGCATTCGACACTTCTGGTTACCAGCACCAGATAGAGGATAGGGGCTGTTTGGCAGTGGACAGAGCAGGGACGAATGACTGTGTGGCTGATACAATACTGCAAAATTGGCACAGTAGTGAAGTACAGTGGAACTTTGCTGGCACGATCAGGGCTAAAAACAGAATCTCCTGTTTAACACACCCTCTTCCTGAAATCCAGTTTCAACCCTTCTTTGAACATACTGCAGTGGATCCTGTGAGAAGTCAACTCTCTAAAAGTCAATTCTCGTTTAAAGTCAACTTGTTCTGACAGCCCTGTTTTTTTTCCCTGTATATTTCATTAATTTTGTTTCTGATAATGTCAACACCTTCAGAGGTGATTCCGCTTAAAGTCAACTCCAAAATGACCCACGCTGACCGACTGACAGTCGTAAATTGTGAAGACAGAAAAAAAAAGTCAGAGAGAGAGAGAGAGAGACATCTTGTTATGACACATGGCCTGTGGGCTCATCATGAAAATGCTTAGTTTCCACATTAGGCTCTCCTCGCCCTTCTCGCGTGTGCTGGTGCCAGTGAGCTGTGCCCAATCAGTACAACTGACCACTGATCGCCTTGATACACATACACACTACTCTGGGTGACACATGGTTCCATGCTTGGCCCTCTACACTTGTCTCACGTTGTGTGAAAAATACACCACACTTGGCTCTCTTCCTTGACCTTTGTTGGCACACACACACAAAGACAGTGCAGACAGGCATTGCGCCCGATTTCAGTCACATCTTTAGCTCACGTTCATTCCTGCGTTCTGTGCACACCGTGACTAGTTAATCTATTACTATTGATGACTTTTATCCTCAACTCGGTGATCAGAATGTTTGAGAAAAAGTATGTTCTCAATCTGGATATACAAAGTTGAAACTCCTTAAAGTTAAAGATGTTGACTCAAGGCGAAATACTACTATTACTCGTTTAACCCAATAAATATATAAGACACATTGTGACCCCCCGTGCCTATCAGAGATTGTTTCCCCTGAAAACGGATAATGTCAACCTTGCTTACAGTCAACACTTTTTCTCGGTGCCAAGAGGTTGACTTTACGCGGATTCCACTGTAAATGGGAGATCGTTTTGCTCAGCCCTATTACTTCCCTTTACCAGACAAAAAAGGGATTGAACAAGCAGTGTAAAATGGAAAAAAAATCACTTTTGCACCCTTGGTTTGAAACGTACACCATGAAAAATTGTAAGCAAATTATGATGTAAAGAGAATGTTTTCTCCTCGTTATAATTTTATCAAATTTTTGGGCGACCAGTCTTTCAAATGACAAGAAGAAAAAGGATTTTTTTCCTCTTTACATTGCTTGCTCAACACCGCTTTTGTCTGGGAAAAGGAAGTAATAGGGCTGGTCAAAATGATCTCCCTTTACACGGGTCTCTCTTTTGGAAGGGGCAGATAATCTGCGAAACGATCTCCCATTTGTTTTCAATAACATGCTTGGGTTGGCATGTTCAACCCACATAGCATGCTTGGTTCATTTGGACAGTTGTCAGTCGTCTGTGCCAGCCACATGCTATGAAAACATTGAAAAGCTTTCTCGCTGAATGTCAAGCCGGCAGCCACTGCACTGTTGTGCCAGCACTAATTAAGCCTGGTATTTGGCTACCCTTCTCACCCCTTTTCTTATCTTACTTTTCGTTCCCCATCTTCAGCTGTGATGTGCAGTGTTGTATCCTACACACTACACTACAACACTCCACTGACCAGTACTTTTATCACCACGCAT
Source organism: Peronia peronii (assembly GCA_039654565.1). NCBI lineage: Eukaryota > Metazoa > Mollusca > Gastropoda > Systellommatophora > Onchidiidae > Peronia > Peronia peronii. The sequence goes on from JBCEWB010921622.1 coordinate 8,820, forward strand.
CGTGCATTATCACCTGTCCTATCTCACCACGCATCAGGACTTGCTTACAAAGTTTTAGAAATATTTCAAACTTTAAATTCTAATGGAAGGGAAAAAAAAACAAGCTCTTAAACATGCTTAAAACATGTACATTTACCCTTTTATTGAGATTGAGTACATGTATAATAAAATCATACTCTGTTTTATTTCAGATATATTCCTAAGCCTTTTTTCATGTTTCCCAAAATCAGCATGGGTTTGTACAAGAGAAATGGTTGATCCCTGATAGCACAACCTTTCGAATTTTGTCCTAAGGATGGATGTGTTATCAGGATTCCACTGTAGTTAACTGAAGTTGAATTTGATAGAATAAGTTTGGCTCACAGTATTGTTATAATAATGTACAAATACCTCTGTTTTAGCATGCATCGAGAAGCACTTAAACTGGAACTTTACCGAAAGGTCACTGTTTTCCATGGTCAGATGGGCAAGTGACTGGGGGTTGACTCAACTATCACCTGAGAATGGAAGGGAATCCTGAGAATGGAAGTGGAATCCGCTTAAAGTCAACCTCTTGGCACCTGTTATTTTGTTTTTGTAAATCAACTTTTCTGTATTTGTGTGTCTGAGTGTTTTTAACAGAATTTTGGTGTATTTAGAAGTTAATTGAAGGAAATATAATAATAAATATAGAGTGGAGGGATCTGAGTCTAGCTAGGAATTCAGAGGCCTTAAAAGCCTGGCCTATGGATATTGTTCTAGATTGAGATCTTATGCTAGGATGATAATTGAGATGTCAAAACAGATGGAAATATTTGCAATATCTACAAATAACAAGCCTATGAGCCAAACTCACTCTATCAAACTTAACTTCAGTAAAGCATTATACTTACAATGCAGTCAGTACTCCTCCTGATCAAAGACTCTAGCCTGTGCAACTGCTTTGCCTGATCAGGAATTATAGCCTCTGAGACTGACATTTCTGATGAAAGCTTTCTGAGACAAAGACCCCCCCCCCCCCCCCCCCATTGTCTTTTTTTTTCGTTGTTGTTGATGGAGAAAATTGCTATAATGTAAGTGCAACATGCTTGAGAAACTACAGTTAATATTACGGTATTGTATGTAAATCTGACACGTTACTATGTGTCCAATGAATTGGCCACTTTTATTAGACCAAGGATAGGGGATAGATTAGAAATATACGTATGTTACACTGTACCATGAATGCAAGTGGTTGATTTTTAAAAAAATGTTTTTGAAAATTGCAGAACACTTTAGTATCTGAAGACACAGACAGTTTTTGATATGACTTAGGATCATCAGAACATACCGGACCCCTTCTCTTTGACTTATCAATCCCAGACTGCTGAAAGAAAATGGATAATAATCAGTTCCCGTCATTTGGAAGTGGACTTACTCCACAGCCTCAGTTACAAGTAAGTATGTTTAATATGAAAAGGTCTTCCAAATTTAAGAAAAACCTTAATTTAGACTTTATCAATATAATGTATGACTACTACTGTTAAGAAAATCAACAAATAATTCATAATTATTGATAATTCATACTCATAATGAAATTCATCATGTTTGAGTAGAATGCATTGTTTAGTTACTATAAAAGTGAATAGATTCTTTGGTTTTTGTTAATTTCATAAAAATGAAATGTTTTTGAATAAAAAATTGTGTTATCAGTTAATACGTCTTTTAAGTGTGAATAGTTTGTGATGTATAATTTTCAGGCACAGAACATGAGAGGAAATTTTTATCAAATATTTGTAGTTGGTGCATTCCATGTTATGTGTGTCACTATTTTTCCTTAATTTCAATCAAACTATTGCATGTAGATTTAAAATTATGAATGTTTATTATCTCTTCACCGTTAAATGTTAAAGTAATGGTTCAGCTTTTCTGAGAAAAAAGTGCTGAAGTGTGGCATACAAGCTAAGATTTTTGTAGTCTCTAAAAGTCAGCATTATGTGTGTTACGCTCTGAATTCAATTTTTTAACTTCATATTTTCTATCTGGAAACTCTCTGAATTTATAACATCAAAATTTCTGATTCTTAAATATGACAGCGAATCTATGTAAAGCTAGAGAAAAAATAGTGTTTAATTCTTGCAATACTTTCTGTTTCTCAAAAAACTGAAGAAACTCAATGTTATGTGTGTCACTTTTTGAGCATTTTATGTATGATTGTATGTCACTCTCTGACTTCAGTCAGGTAATTAAGGGAACCAAAACTAATTAGACTTAAAATCAGGTCAGAAAATTTGTCAGAGGGACCTTTTTTTCTAAAAATAAGCATATGTGACCAAGAGCAGCAGAATTTGGAGGCTGCTGAAAGACAAAGAGCAGGTAAGAAAATACTTCTTCCATGTGTAAATAGTTAAACCATTTATTTTACCATTCCTTACTTCTTCACAGCATAAATCTATGGGTTTGTATTTGAGTCTTTATGTAATCAACAATACACTGTAACAGAGCTCACTGCGTGTTTCAGTTTTGGAGAACTCTTACTTTTACCCTATATGTGCGACTAAACCAAATGTGAGTCCTTCTGTTATTGACAATTGTCCTATTTTTATGAAAGATCTAAAAAAAATAATAAACAGACTAAAGATTTTCATGACTTCAAAGACTTCATGATCGAAAGCACTTTAGCTTCTTATAATACACAGCAACTGTTGCAGATATGTGGTTTTGTATCAGTTAAAAAAGCTGTACTTCGGAGGATAATAATGAAATATTGCCTTATTTAATAGAGATCATGTTGATTTGTGTGCCTTAAATTCTATGAATTGAGCAAAGTTTATTGATTAAAATTTCCAAAATTAAAATCACTTTCAAACTGGCCTGGCATCAAATTTTTTCTACCTTCTGTTATAAATTAATAATTGTTTTTCTTCCCCCAAATTCAAATGCAGAAAGGCAAAGGGAATATTTAAGAAAAACCACCGATAATGCTGAGTTCAGAGGAAATAAGAATCAGAAAGTAGAACTGCTGAGATTCGAGAAAGAAAATGTTTAAGGAAGACACTGGAGAACCGCATCTCAAAGTATGTGGATGTCAAAAAGATACAGAGAGAAGAAGAAATTGAAAGTTTTGCAATCTAAATAACCAGGAAATGAGGGCTTCTTTAGATCTCCACAAGCATTGACAAAGGCAGTGAGGAAAATTCACGAGATTCTACGATTACCTCCATCAAACACATCCAAAAAATTCAAGATGTTGCAGAGACAGTGTTGGCTTGACAGTGAAGAAACTGCTTTAGAACTTACAGAGGCTCAGTGGTTTGGATGAAGAAATTATTTGACTCTTATCAGAAATTTTTATTTTCAGATTCAAATTATTATCAAGGACTATTTTTGCCTGAATGACATTTGTCATAACCAAGTAAAGAAATAATACAGTGGTCATATAGTATGTTAGATATACTGATTTCTGTTCACCCGACATTGAATTACTCTGTAAAGCTTCTGTAATCCTTTATTTTAATTTTAATTTTTTTTTTTTTTTTAGTTCAACTTTCAATTCTAGTATCAGTTAAGTGCTGTTTAACCTTAACAACAAAATACAAAAGTTTCAGCTTTAAAACTAATGAAGAAATTAAATTACGGCAGTTCGTTATGTGTGTCACCAACCAGTGACACACATAACGTTATGTGTGTCGCCATCTATTTTGTCCTTTCTGATTAAGAACTGTTCAAAAATTGCTTTTGCTTCGAGTTGAGGTATCTATTTTGATTTTTAAAATAAATGGATTTTTTAATCCTATCCCATTTGTAGTTGTTAATCAAACTTTTGTGTATATTTTGTTATGTGTGTCACTTTGGGATTCAATGATGTTTACATGCCTTCAGTACTGAATTCAAAAGTTAGCATCCAAATGTAGCTCTATACTATGAAAAAGCAATATTACTTTGACACATTTACAATGAAAAAGTTATGAATAAGTTGACAGAAGATTTTATACCAGCTATCAGCGTACACCTTCAAAAGCAAAGTCCAAAAAATTGAAGAAATGAGGAAGTTTAGGCCATGGTGTTGAATGGAAAACAATGTCATAAGTGAATTGATCTACTGGTTTCTGATATTTTAATGTGTATACATATAACAAAAATAGCAGAAGGGAGTGTAATTTCAAATCTAAAAAATAAGAATTTTTACCTTCTAACATAGAATGCACCAGTTACAAGCTAAATATAAGAGCTTGCAAAGAACGTATGTCATAACCTACACTAAGAAAATATACATATATATTTTCAGAGTCCACTGCTGTCACCTGGAATGGGCTTCAACCCTGTGCTGCCTCCATCAAATGCCAGTCTTTATCCAGGCACCCCCAATCCTGGGGGACCAATGACCCCATTCTCTCCTGCTACACCTGCTTCAGAGGGATCTGGAATCAGACCACAGTTACAGTGAGTAATCTGTTTCATCTTTTTTTCTTCTTGTTGTTGTTGTTGTTTTCTTTGGTTATGTCAAGAACTATATGTCAACTCAGTTTGTTGCTTGAAATTTTTTGATATTGTGGTTGAGGTGATGCATAGTATTGCAGGCATATGAATCTATGATTTTATGACAAATTTGCTCTTAAATGAGAGTAATCAGCTTAGATCTAAGTTTCGAGAATTTTCTGATCACTTGCTGGATCAGTGAAAAAGGCAGTCATCATATAGAAGTCGTGACACTCAGTCATCCCCTGGACACTGTGAGGATTAGTCTGAACATCAGTATTATCACATCAATTTTTGCACAACATTGGAATATTCTTATTGCATCCATCAACATAGGCAATAAGTGTTAACAGATTTTCTCTAGCCTGGAGAGGCAGTGATGATTTTATATCATTTCTTTCCAGAAATATTGTTTGCACTGTCAACCTAGCTTGTCAGCTTGATCTGAAAACTATTGCCCTACGAGCAAGAAATGCTGAGTACAATCCCAAACGTTTTGCTGCTGTTATTATGAGAATTAGAGATCCCCGGACAACAGCGCTCATCTTCAGTTCAGGAAAGATGGTGTGCACTGGTGCTAAGAGGTTAGTTTAAGCTTAATTTTGGTATGTGTGATCTCTGTGATGATCTTTTTCTTTTTATAGATATACGGAAAGTGACATATTAAAAAAAGGTGATCTTGCAATTAGAAGGAATAGGACCCTGATGAACCCTCTCCATAGGTAAATGCTGATTTAAAACAAGACTATACAGGAAGCGAATAAAATATAGTAAGAAATGAATATTGAAATATTGAGTTACAAATGCTGTTGGAGGATGAAATTCCACGCATACAGAGGTGTGATGCACTTAGGAAGCAAAAGACAACAGATTTTGTCTAAAGATGAGTTGCAATGTGAGTGTATTCAAGAACACATAGGGACAAAATGTTAGTTGAAACTTCAGTTCAGAATTCCTGAACCATGAAAGGTTGCTACTTAAGAATTTGAAAATCTTTTGAACATTGGTCTAAACTTCTATCTGTTACAGAATTGCAGACAAGACATTGAATTGTGCTTAGCAGGAATCAAAAAATATGCCATATCAAAAAAGCAGGCAAAACTGCACTGCCTAATAAGAAATTCAGGTTTTCAATTTAAATGAACGAATGCTTTGTTGTCATTATAAGCTGGGGCCCAGAGTTCTTGGTGTTGGAGACATTGTGCCCAATACAGTTCTTACTTTGAATAGAAATCACTTTCTGCCATTCTTGTGTATGCTCAAGTATATAATAGCGATTTTAGGGGTATGGACGAGCTGAATTCATTTACAATTGCCAAGAGAGCCAAAGTGAATACAAAGAAGGACTACATATATCTGTCTGTTCATCACCATTTTGCTTATTGCTTACTTGGCTTGTGAAGATGTGGTGAGAACAAACTTTTAAATCAGTTTGATGTTTTACATTCAGTTTCACATTTTGTGCTGTTGTCTGATATAGGACCAAAGATTAAATCTAAAAAAACTGTCAGACAGATTAAAGCATCTCTTCATGGATATCTTAGTCTAATTGACTTTATTCTATATTTATTGCAGTGAGGAGCAAGCAAAACTGGCAGCAAGAAAATATGCTCGCATTGTACAGAAACTGGGCTTTCCGGTTAGTTCCTTGTTAACTTTGATGGGAATTTTGGTTACGAAGTTTGTTTTGGAGCAGTTCAGTTGGGATCGTTCATGGCAAACTGTATAAGGATGGTTGAAATTTCCAACATTTTCATTTGTCTTGCTTTATGAAATGTCTTTCGACATAGATGTTGCTAGCAGCTTTGATACTGCAAACAAGAAAATAATAGAACAGTCTTATGTTTTTGGCAGTGAAATAAAAATCACCAGGTCCTGATTTTGACTTGTTTATAACAATGGTCATGTAGCAGCTTAGATGCTTGTTGAAACCAAGAAATCCACTATGACATGTTTATTTTAGTTTCGGAGTAAAGAGGAAATGGGACAGGACAAAGAATAGAGAGAGAAAGATATTTTATTCTTATTGAAGTAGATGCTTCAGAACATTCTAAAAAAGGTGATGGTGAACATAATTTTCTGATGGTTACACTTCAAACAAAATGACCAGAGGTGATCTAAGCTTCTGTAATATACACTCAAACACGGTTAGAACGAAATTTACGGGGAATGGAAATCATTTTCGTTCTATCGCTAGTTTGTTGTATCTGAAGAAGCTAAATTGAAACAGGGATGCAAGTTAAATTATCGAATTACCTCCCCTGATTGAAGAGTGTCCGCACCGTGACCTTA